>JARQSV010000389.1:166073-191207 GCA_030142285.1 Calameuta idolon
AGGATAATCGGTAACAATGCACTCGACTCACGTTGTTTCCCTTTCGCAAACAGTTGAAATATTGATACGCTTTCTTGCAGGGATTCTGATCGTTTGCTGTAAAAGTGACGTTGCCGTAATAAAAAGCGATAACAATAACGAAGGAAGACAAATAAAAGTATGAAAACGTGTTTTTCATCAGTCAGCTGATTCCTTTATGACTCACCACGTTTCTGACACTCGTACGCTTTGCCCTTGGGGAAAAGTGGTTTGAGTTTGCGCCAGTCGATGCTCAACTCGTTTCTCAGGATCATCTAGGACAAAGTAGGAAAACGCTTTGGGAAACTTTCGCCAATAAGGAGTCCAGTTTCTCACCAGGTCCGATCTTATGGCTAGGCAAGCCAAGTAACACTGAAACTCCTCGTCCGCAGGAAAGTATCCAGTCTTTGAGAATAGCCTCTCGTAGTTGTAAAACTCTGAAATTTTCGTCACCCTCACAGTATGCTATTTTTAGATCTTCCAGCTACTACTACTACTACTACTAAGCCACGTATGTACGTACTTTGGGGAGCAGCTGACTGCTGCTTGCAATACTTCTTCACTTCCGTCCACGTGGTCTGGTCCAATGCCTGAAAATGAAAAATTTGCCAGTTGCCCGAGGTGACACGAGGATTTTGAAATATTTGAAAATCACACTTTCGCCAGGACGATCCACAGTGACATCAGGAGGCAATACTTCATTGTTCCGGTCCTTCTTGCAACTCTGCTCTCTCCTTTCTCAAATCGATTCTACAAACTCTCTTTCTCCTTCTATCTCACCTACCGACCCACTAAAAAGAAGCTTGGTAACCCTGAGGTTTTATGCCATCGTGGCTCGACGTGAGCATTGCTTTTCGCAAACGTTTATATAATTTTTGTCGGCAATTAGTCATTACTGGGGTAATCGAGCTTCGCCGTGTACGCAGCTGCTAATTAATGATACTGCTTAACCGTGAAAATTTTATTGTTGATTATGGAAACTTTTTATTCGATAATCCCAAGCACGCTTATGGATAAATATGTGTATGGCTCACCGACGTGAGATTCATTCGCAAGAGTAAAGGTCAAATTTTTCATGACTGTCTCCAAAAATGCCAGTGTGTACGACGCTTTACGTAATATAAGCTTTTTGTTCGCGCCATACGTCACACACTAGCGTAACGGAGTGTGCTGTACATTTTTCTTTTTGTTTTATTAAATTCTCACGTTGCTCCAGCGTACAATTGGTGCGACAGGCGAAATGCCTCTGTCCTCAAGTAGAACAAAGCGTTTTGGGAGAAATGTTGCTGGGTATAAATATATTACAGAATTAACTGGTCCAAATAATTTATTATACATAAAACTGTTCGGTTACACGTAGAGCATCGATGCCTTAAATAATATAAAGTATATTAACCGATAAAAATATGAGTAAATTTTGATATTGCTTTATTTCAGATTATTTTTTGGATCTTCGACTACTCGCTCAGATTCTTCACTTTGCTGAATTTCTCTTTGATGCAGACAAATAACTGGTAACCTTGCTCACATGGATCGTCATATTCTGCGTTTAAGAAATACGGATAAAGGGTTAATAATACAATCAATCAATTTTTGAGAACTTGGAAAACGGATCTAGTTTTCACTGATCCAACTACTCTGTGCACTCACTCTGTGCGCTGCACTCCTTGGCGAACTTCTCAGCTTGTTCCTTGGTGATATGCTTGAAGTAGATCTGAAAGGTTTCCTTCTTGAGCTCGTCATCTTTTGCCTGCGTACAAGGAAGTGGATGGAATTTTATAAAATTTTTACCAGATGGAAGAGAAAGAAAATTTTTCAATTTATCCTACAGTAACTACTCACGTTCTTGTTAACTTCGACTAGGCAGTTGATGTAACACTTGACGGCCTGGGATTGTTCTGATTTGGGCATCTTTAACAGAGACTCAATCTGTTCCTCAGTGGCACCACTCTCCTTGCGACAGGCAGCCTGATTTTCAGCATGCTGCTTCTGATATTTGGTATTTTCTTCTGCTTTAACATTTGTCTCTTCAGGTTTTACTTGCTCGTCGGCAGGTTTCACTTCCTTTTCTGCAGGTTTCACTTCTTTTTCTGCAGGTTTGACTTCCTTTTCGGCAGGTTGGACTTCCTTCTCGGCAGGAGCCGCCTTTGAAAGAGACAAGTTTAAAATAAGAGTCAAATATATACCTAGTGAGTCATGATGAGGACTTGGGATACTTACCAGAGCCACGGCAAGGAAAAGAACAGCGTAAACCACGAAGACCTTCATGGTTGAAGATTCTTCAGAATACTTGGAACAAACGAGACTCTTCAAAATGTCTTCTGATGCTCGTGCTCCCTGCGAGGATCTATTTTATAGTACCCGGTTCGTCCCTACCTATGGATCATTTCGTACCAAACCGTCTGGATGGATTATTCTTTTTGACAGGTAAAAATAATTAATGTGAAGGACCAGCAAAAAATTTAGACCGTCATGCCTAGATCCGTGCAGAATAGTGCTCCTGGCTATCAGTGTTTTATAATAATTTTTTTCCAATGCATATAATAACAGTTCTGTTTAATCTTTGCTTCAGGGCCTCCAGGGTAATGGGATACACAATCAGCTGTCACGTCTATCGAACCCGAATGGATTTGCGCATTGATATATGGGAGCCATCAGGAATTAGCAAAATATCAAAGTCAGATCTTCGGCTGGGTCATTGACCTTTTTACCAACGGTAAAACGATCGGATCAATAATTTGTATTATAATCGCATGATATGCTCCATACGACTCTAAGCTTTTACATAGGAATACTTTCACGTTTGAATATCTCTGGGCCAGTAAATGATCATCCGTATTCGAGTGCTTTCGTACGTAGCGTAAAGAAACACAGATTTATCTGATGAAGTCGGTGAACACGTGACGGCACGTGATGGTAGACAATCCAAAATGAACAAAAGTATCGAAGCAATATCTATTGTAATTTATACAGCGTTTTGAAGCGAGAGATCAGGTCCTTGGGCATATTTTTTTTTTTGGGAGAGCAAAAAATAATATTCATCTTCAACGATTAAATCTGTGGACTAGAGTGATTGATAATGACGACGTCTTGGCACGATGGAATTCGAACCTACTGGAGTCTTTTTTTTTAAATAATATTCATAAGCCTACTACGTTTATCTTTTACCAATATTTGCCAGGCATAGGAAATACATTTCAGATCAATTTTGGAAATCTAATAAAAAAAAGGCTCACACGTGTTGTCTGCGGTTAGGCGTCCTGTTCATTCAATTCTACAGGATTTAGCCAATCGCAAAGGTTCTTAGACGTAGAAAGAGTTACGATTGGTCTACTCCAACTGGCGAACCTAGTCCGTTTGGTTTGAAAAGCAATTCGCAAAATGTGGCGCTCATAATAAAGCCGCTCTGCTATATGGTATTTATAAGTATCTGCCTACATATTGAGTGTATGTGCCGTTTTCAAGCGTCGGCGTCGCGTCGTAGTGCTGCGGCATGGTGGAAGCGAGAGAAACTGAGAAGAGAGTAAAAGAGCACCGACGAGGAAGAAGAGAGAGCCGATTAGTGGTAAAGCAGGTAGCTCGAGAGAGAAGTCGAATGTCGATAATATAGGGTGCTTTAAGGGTTCAGGTTAGGCTGGTGAGATAAAAAAACAACACAGGGGCGCTGCGGACTACGGCTCCCCGAGAATAATCAAAATCAATGCAAGTGCGGTGTTTCGTGTGTGGTGCAAGTGTTTTAGATTGTTTTCTCAAAGCCAAAGATCATGTCGAACGGGCTCACTTTGCTGAGCAGCAATCAGCAACAACAACTCAGGAGTAGGAAGCATGACTATCGATTTTCTAAAGATTGACGCACCTCTCTCCAGACTCTTGAGGATTTTTCTTATTTTTTTAGACTGCAACGCGTCGGTGGTTGCCGTTGCCTCGGAGGGCCACCAGGAGAGGCACTCGACGGGGGTGAGTTTCTGCTAATTAAAATTATTTATAGACCTTAGACTTCCCTTTCATATTATTCTGGCTGGCTCATTTCTACCTGTGCAGATGGAGCAATCCAATGTGTTACAGACCCATCTCAAGAGACCAGCAGATTCTGAGATAGAAGGTTAGTCCCTCTCGTAGGATGCATCACCCTTATGCCAAAATTAATAGTATCAGTTATCTGCATGTTCGGATCGCTCATGTTTGCTGTCCATTTACTTCATCGATATGGCAGCAGTACCTATAGCAAGGTACTGCGTCGAGAGTACTGGACCTTTGCCTTCTATACGCAAAGGGAAAATGTCATTCTTTTAGTAAGATTCCTCGCACCCTTATACAAGATTCTTTCCTGTGTCCTCGTTCATTCCCTTTTGGTCAAAATACAGAGCAGTGCGATTCAAGTGTTTCATGCATGCATTCTACACTATACTAGGTGCGCCAGCTCCCAAAAAGAGGCACAAAAACCCACAGCCTAAGAATGCCGTTTGTGCTCTGAACGAACTGAAGACTGGAGCTGTGTACAAGGTCGTAGGTCAGACGGGTCCTACACATGCACCGATATTCACCATAGCAGTGCAGATCGATGGACAGACCTACGAGGGCAAGGGCCGAACAAAGAAGATGGCAAAGCATGCTGCAGCCGAGCTCGCTTTGCGCAATATCGTGCAGTTCAGAAATGCTCCAGAAGTTCACCAAGCGATAAACACTTGTCATCCGGTGATACCGCTGGAGCCGGACTTTACAAGCGACGTGACGGAGCGTGACAATCATTTAGTGAACGCATTTAAAACACTGACACAAGAACCGAAGAATGCAAACAAATTTCTGGATAAAGGCCCAGTGGCTTTGATCAACGAATTATATCCAGGAGTTATATATAAGTGTGTATCTGACAACGGTGAGAGTTACGCAAAGTTCACAATAGCTGTCACCATCGATGGGGAGACGTTCGAAGGGACGGGTCCCAGTAAAAAATTGGCTAAAGCGGCGGCGAGCAAGGCTGCCCTCGCTAAATTGAAAAATGTTCACAGCTCCTCATTTGGCATGCCACTGCCAGTTCGCGTGTTGCCAAACTTCTGTAGTCCCGGGCACTGGCAAGAGCAGATGAGTTTACCACAAATGCTTGCCGACAAGATCGGCAAAATGGTTAATCAAAAGTTTACCGAACTCATGCAGACTAAGCCACAACATGCGAGACGCAAAGTCTTGGCTGGAATCGTACAGACAAAAGGACCTGACGCAGAACTCATCTGCGTCACGACAGGTAAGCATCGATCCCATCCCGACCTATTGTCCTCATCCTCATCCTCATCCTCATCATTCGCATCCACTTAAACTGCCTGCACAATTCATTAAGCGATCCCAGTAAGATCTGGCGTGAACTATCTTATTCTTCCCTGTCGAAAGGTACCAAGTGCGTGTCCGGGGAACATTTGAGCGTAAGTGGAGGAGCTCTGAACGACTGTCATGCTGAGGTTGTTGCGCGGCGGTGTCTATGTGAGTATCTGTATCGACAGCTGGAACTACACGCTCAGAGTCGTCCTCAAGAGTCGATTCTTGAACCAGTGAAGAAGGGATACAAATTGAGACAGGGTATTCAGTTCCATTTGTACATTAATACGGCTCCATGCGGAGACGCTAGGATCTTCTCGCCGCACGAGGAGAACGAGGCGGTCGACAAGCATCCTAACAGACGCGCCAGAGGACAGCTGAGAACCAAAATAGAATCCGGTGAGGGAACTATACCGGTAAAGAGTAGCGAGGGGATACAGACCTGGGATGGCGTGCTCATGGTAATATATTAATTCTCAAGATCATTTCCTGAACTACGTACCTTGGACCGGTGGTTGAGTAAACCCTTGATCCTCTTAACTTTCAGGGCCAAAGACTGCTGACGATGTCGTGTTCGGACAAAATAGCTCGGTGGAACGTACTGGGTGTGCAGGGTGCACTCCTTAGCCACTTCATCGAGCCAATTTACTTCCACAGCATCGTTCTTGGCAGCCTTCTGAACCCGAGCCACATGTACCGGGCAGTGTGCGGACGCATCGAGAACACAATCCAGGGTCTGCCACCACCCTATAGACTCAATAAACCGCTGATGAGTCTTATCACGTCTTCCGAAGTCAGGCAGCCTGGAAAAGCACCGAATTACAGCGTCAACTGGACAATCGGTTGGTGTCCGTCCAAGACGCATCCCTGCGGCGTCGCGAAACTACTTTTGCAAAGTAATGATATCGCTTGCAGGTCAACCCGAAGCCGAGGTCATCAATTGTACTACGGGTAAAGACGAGTTGGGAAAACCGTCGAGAATCTCGAAGCAGGGACTGTTCAGGAAGTTCTTCAATCTCTTGGGGAAGCTCAACACAATCGATGACGCTGACGTGACCCAGTGTCGCCACTACCTCGAGGCGAAATCATCCGTTCAGGACTATTCAGTAAGTTCAAGAAGATCTCACAGAAAGAAAGTGCGCACCATCTGCTTGTACCTAAAAGAACCTATGAGAATTTTTCTGAGACGTCACGGTACGACTTTATCAAAGTGTTTTAAATAACGATTTCTCTCTGGCCGTAGCTTGCCAAACGTCAGCTGAAGGATGCCTTCGTCAGGGCGCAACTGGGAAGCTGGGTTAAGAAACCAATCGAGCAGGACATGTTCGAGGTCGATATCTGACTAGTCAAGGCGGCTCCCGCGGTCCCTCAGGATCGCAAGAGATCCCGAGCTTTCGAGTACGTAGTTCCTAGCGTAAAATAGATCGCTCGTTCGGCGTGTCATGTCGCGGCAGAGTTTGGCACCAGTAAAGCATGAATCATAGGCTCACGCACGTAAGACCAGTCACACTACGTATTTGCATTATAGCGAACGAGTAAGGAAGAAAGAAAGAAAGAAAAAAAAAAAAAGACCAAGTGTTCGCGACTAGTCCCGATTGTATGATAACAATCGCTAGAGAGATAGCGAGTAAAGATAAAGAAAACAAGAAAAGGCGGAAGCGCGAGTGAGGAAGGCGACCAGGAACGACGATGACGTCTCGTGGCGACCGACCTGGTGGTAGACCCACTCGGATCTTAATTGTTGATTATTCTTCGTCAATTCCGACGACTCCATAGACTGGTAGAAATGTAAGGGAATTAGTCCACTTTCGTTTGTAACGTTAGAATCGAGTCTTGATGATCGCGTAGCGGCCTTAGAAACTCTTTAGTTCGTTTTGTCGTGTCGAACGGTGAAAATTTTCGAGTGAACCAGTCAAGCAGCACATATCCGACATTCGAGTATCTTACGGTTAAAGGTATGATATACTCCGTTAGGTCGTACACACATATAATATACGAAAAATTTTATCGCGAGATAAGTACCCCGAGTATTAGAAGTTACCTAAGTTTTATTAGGAATGAGCCCGTGCACGGAAACGCGGGGATCGGTCTCCGAAGGTGCACGGGCTCAGAGATTTAGTCGCCTTGCGACGCGTATTTACGAAACCTGTCCTCGACGCGTAAAAGGATCCAATGGTTCATCACGAGAGTTAACCTCGTCTTATAATGGACGAACATTTCTTTTTTCTAGTGCTTTAGAAGAGTACAGTCGCGCTTTAAAGCGGCGCAGAGCGCCGCGTCTCGCAACCACCGAGGGCTGTGACCTTAAACCAATCCCGACGAAGTATTCATAGAACGCGTCACTTCGTCTTCGCGGGTACTGCCGAACGAAGATGCGAACCCTCGTCGAAGACTTCGTCAGGTAGCCATTGTCCCGGAGGCGATCGATCGCTTCCGGAAGAGACTCCACGCTGTCCTCTTCCGCAATGCCGTAGCTGATACGTCGTACATGAACGTGACTTCGACGAGGCTTCGCATTGGCGATTCGCAGTATTTATTTTATCGTTAAGCTAATGTTTCTCAGTCAGGCCGAATTTTCTTAAGGGAGCGAGTGCGTTATCCGAGAGCGTACGAGAGAGATAAGAATAAGGAGCGTGGTAGGGAAATGATTTATTGAACGTACGAGTCTAGGCCTTCGAGGCGACTGCTCATTTTAATATTATTTTTAGAGAGAATCTGTAAAAATGAATTTTTAGCGTGAGGTAACGTGAGAATGAAAGGCAATTGAGAAAGAGAGAGAGAGAGTGAGAGAGAGGGAGAGAGAGGGAGGATGATAAGAAAGACGAGCGTACCAATCGATAAGACACACCTATAGAGATCGCTTAGAGAGTCCTACGATAATTGCCTCACTGTGCCAGTATTAATTATCCTATTAAAATGCAATTCTGCCGTAGTGACACACTGCCCGATGTCGGTCCAGTTTTGCGCAAAAAGCTCAGCATCTTAAAATTAGGAACTTATTTATTTCGAGAGCTCTCACGCGGGAGACCCTGCTCTTCAATAATTATCACTACGTGAGGATCACGATGTAACTTTTAGTTTACCATTGTATTACGATAACTACCGTCGCCATAATGAAATACTAGTTATACACGATAAGTATTATTAAGGATCGTAAGAGTTAATGTTACGCAATTAATATTAGTCAATCATATACGTATCCCTTGGAAAGGGACGAAACGCTAACGATCCTGGGCATCTGTTAAGTATTAGAACTGCGGATTCTTTGATCGCCAATCCTTCGATCTTCCTTGAGGAAAGGAAGGGATTGTTAATTGGAGGTCGATCCGTGTACCTGTTTCGTGTCAATGGGAATCCAAGTGGCGCAGCAACGAAATTTTCCCACCGATATACCATTTCAAGCATCCTTCCCACCGTCACACCCTTACGATCCTTGAATCTCAACTCTTTCTGATCCTGTAGGTTAAAGCTCTTGTAGGAATTGCGCATTTATTTCTTTAATTTTACTACTCTTAATTTACGTTTATCTTTTTATTTTTATTCTAACGACTTAACAAGTTTTATTGCTTTCGGTTGTTTTTACGACTTTCACTGTGGCGTGTCTGAATTTCACTTTTTTTTTTTTTCTTTTAGTTTATCTAGTTACAAGACTTATACTCTTGTGTATCGCAATCAGGCCGCAATGTCAGTGTCACTTTCAGGGGACTCTTCTTATGCGCTGACTCGTAAGGAAGTGGCCCTCCCCCCATTATAACGTCACACTGATATCGTGGCACAATTACAGATACTGTACTTACCATTTGTTTAGTGCTTATTTCACACACACACACATAATATATTTTATTTTATCGAACATTCGACAGACGCGAAACCTTGCACGAATTTCTGCGTTACGTTGTTAAGGTAGTTCTGTCGACTACGTGAATCAATCTGTTGCGCAAGAATTTTTTTTTATGACAGTTTTAGTGTTCAGTTGCATGTCAAAAAAGTGTCAAGCCCGTTTACCGGTTATTTGAGATAACAATTAAATGTTGAAAATCGACATTTTTATATGGGACCTTATGACCGGAACAATCAGTGGCATTTTTTCGTTAATAATTTTCATACTTCGCGTTACGAATTCAGAAGGAGCCGCTCGCTTGGAATGGCGTCGCTCTGAACATGGCGCAAAAGTTTGGCAACAGTGCGTTACGCGATACAGCCATAATGCGAACTGATTCAAGCGAGCATTTAAAATTAGTTTAATAAAAAAATTCGGGATATTATAATTAGGGCACGTTATTAAAAAAATCTTAATTATTTGTGCAACTAATTAATATAATATTCTGGGTGCTTAATTTTCAACATATAGTCGCTACGGCTGGCGTAGCAGCGGAACTACCTTAAATTACGACTTCATTGATCCAATCACAGTTGGAGATGTAGCCCGTGAACAAAGTACGTCTGTATTGCCGTGTCGGATTATCAAAAATGCTAGTATCATAAACGAAGAAAAAAAAAAAAACAGTAGAGAAAATAGTATTTTTCGTTATTCAATTTTAATAGGTTCAAAGAAGACGAAATCGCCGATGCGACTTCAAAATAATTTAAGTCTTAGCTTATAACAATTAATTGTTATTCCGACTTTCATTTTCTTCGAGTATCTCATCTGTTATTGTTATCATTATTACTACTTAAAAAAAAGCGTACATCGCTTGGACGCGTGTACATCGATAATGCACCGCTTGGTCGATTCTAGATATCGTGGGTCGTAGAGTTCAGTGAAGACCTATCGAAAGACACTTTATGATCTTTGAACTAAGGTACAGCAGCCTCTCTCTGTGTTTTCACCTACGGGTATGTAGGGGTTAAAATGCGCCCTCACACGTGTACCCTTGCCAAATACGATCGGCAGTCGATTTGCTGCCTACCATTTCCGGTAGGTAGTGCAGGGCGAGGGATTTAAAATGTATCCCTTGAACCAGCAGAAAAAAAACTGGTGCTGAAAATTGTCAAGGCTGGGGCCTCTTAGACAGGGGGTACGCTCCTGACGGCCGATCTAGGGGAAATATTTACCCGCGCATTTAAGAGAGAGCAATGGTATTGGCCCACGTAAATTTTTGACGTGAGAGAGAGAGAGAGAAAAAATATTTGAAGATCGACGAATAAAGAAAGTGGTGAAAAAGTTAATTGTTATTAAACGCCTAGCGATAGTCGATTTCAATTTACTTATTTTAAGAAACGTAGAACAGTGATCTGTCTCGTGGATGTTGATCCATCCATGTAAAGTCACTGGATCCTCGCGGATCTCATAACAGTATTGAGAATACATAGGCTCGCTGGAGATTAAGCTTGACTAGTGCCTCTAGTTATAAAGTTTGCGCAGGAACCATTAAAAGGGAAGAAAAAGAAGAAAAAAACCAATCTGTTCGACGATACCAATAATAAACCGTTATTTACTAGCAACGTTGAAGACGGCCATCCGAAAATTCTTCCTCGTTCGATGGATCGAAATTCCTGTACTTCCGGTCCCGCGCTCCTTCCGCTTTCAGAAATCATCAACTGATCGGATCATCTTACTGGGAAGGTGCCAGTATGTTATCCGAACGACAATCTTAAATGTACCCAAACGGGTGAGTCTCGTTCAGTTGATGCGTTTTCATTTTTTTTTTGTATTATATATGTATATATATAGTCATTGTTATATGGTCTATTGTGTTTGGGTAGTTTACATATGACGATGGATTTTTTGTCGCTCGTTAATCATCTAAAGGACTCCGCTACTTCCTATATGTATATCGAACAAGTAAGTGACGTACTTCACACACGTCTGTTTCTTGCGACTGATACGTTTTTGTTGTATCAGATGAGATTGGACCAGACCAAGGAACTTCCGGTTTCGAGCGCGAAGTACGAGCAGCACTGGTTCAAGTATGGTAAAACCTAAGGCAACTTAACCTATCTGATATGTAAAGATTTTCCGAACGTCGCGACGCCTTGTGTTTGATTTCCCTCCATACACCCCATCCTGGTTTTCTTATTTGAAGTAAGTAACTAATAAATCTTACTATCGTGGCTTGGAATCGTATTCGATAACGGCAGAAATGGTACGAGAAATGATGACAGCAGAATCCAGGGATGAAATCGTCCTTGGTCAATTGAGGATTGTTTTACGAACGTTCGGTTAAGGCTTGACGGATCACGACGCGGAACCCTTGAGGATCTATGAGAATTTCAATAGGTTTTAGACGTTCGTCGTCAGTGCCTGGTATTTCGTAAGACTTGTTGATCCTTCGATCCTTAAAATAATAATAATAGTCTATAACATCGTGGCGTATATTCAATCGTACACACACAGTTTCACATTATCGTATCCCCTTAAAGTTTACTGTTTACAATTTATCTGCGATTATCCTTAGAGATTAGGTTAACTTCGATAGCACATAATTTTCTAGCATTCATCTTGTGCCGCAGGAAATTGACACGTCGACCTTCGACGTCCACTCGCATCTCCGGCAAGGAAGTTGGGTGGGAGATGGTGGATCGTTGAGAAAAGATAAAGATCAAGAATTTCATGAAAATTTATCACGTGGATTAACAGGTAAGCATTGCTGTCGCAGAAGGATCGAGGGGTCGATCGAATGTGGACGGCCATTTTCCTATTTACGCCATTAACGATATAATACACGTATCACGACAGAACTTCATGGTTAAACCATAGACTGTTAAAACTATTGACGGGTTCTCAAATCTACTTAAAAGAGGTTATAACGGTGTATTCACAACGAACGTTCAACTAGGAACTCAACGAGAAGAACGAGGGACGATTGAAAACTTTAAGGAATATTTACAGAATTCATGAACGGTGGACACTTGCTTTTTATGTATAACATTCCTGCGCAATATTCTCTCCTCTGATATGTTATCAGGCGAATTCACGATTCGTGCCCAATTTCTTCGCTTTCGGATAAAGTTTATCCTGCGGATAAATACCCAGCTAACCAATCATTTTCATGTTTTAGAAGTTTGTTCGCAGGATAAATTTTATCCGATGGCGAAGAAATTAGCCATCAAGCGGTAAATTCAAAGCAGATGGTTCCGTCCTTTCGTTCTTTTTTCTTTTTCAATGCGATCTAAGCTTATCTCGCTTACTTCCCGACGCATTAGGCTTTTCGTACGTCACAGAGAATTTATCTCGGAACTTACGTTTTCCGTGGATTTATCTTTCTATCGTTTCTCCCGCCCTCGTCGATAACAAGGAGGAACGTCAAGCTGCGTCTTCAATTCTCATTGATACTTTTACGAACGTTATCTGTACATAGAAAGTAATTACTTTAATTCTTCATTCTTGCTCGGCTAAACGTCGATAAAATCGGGCGCGACTTTCTTTCTGTTTAATATCAAGTCTTACATCTGTTGAACTATTGGCCTGTATTCTTGTATTTATCTGGTTATCGTCAGAGCGATAAACATTATATTTCTATTGGTATTATCGGATGGCTTTAACTTCGTTATTTCGTTACTGGATATTTGAGTATTTTACCTTATCACGTTTTCTTTTATCTTTTTTTTTTTTTCAAATTTTCGTTTATACGCATCGTGACTGTGACATTCGAGCTCGACCGTTACTCTCATTTTTTAATCTCTTCCATTCTGAACTTCGAACTTCCCAGGCCGAGTGTCGCGAATGGATAATAGTGATTTTCAAAGTTTAAAGGTCAGAGTATCCTCTTGATGGGACGTCGTTACCAGTCGTAGTCGTGCTGATGAAAGGGATTCGTGCATGGCTGCTGGGCGTGCAGGTGCGTCACCACAGGAGGAGGTTTCACCAGGTCGAACTCGGTGCCCACCACTTCACTGTAAGTCTGCCGAGCAGAATGAAATGTTACGTCTCTCGCGGCCGAGCTAATTCTAACACTAGGTAGCTCATCGACATGCATCTGAAGCATCCTCTCTTATACTGGACAATTTATACTCGACCTGGAAACTTCTGCGGATGAACTCGTCCTCCCCTTTCCCAGTGACGCCATAATTGAAACCGCCGCCACCACCTCCACCACCGCCGCCACCACCGCCTAGGAATGGATTATTAGGGTTGGCGCCTCCTAAGGTAGACCAGGGTATTTAGATGTAATGTAACAGTAGCAATTATACATGTGATGAGTAATTAATTTTTCATCTCATTAACGTAAGGTTGCACCTCCGTTACCTCCTGGAATGTCCAAGTTCCCACCAGTGGTCTGATACGTGGCGCCGTAACCAGGTTCCTGATTGGCCAGCTCGTGAAGACGACTTGAACTCAATGCACGTGGAATTGCGTTACTGGGGACTCCGTGAGGTGCTAGGTGGGTCGCTTCGGCTACCTGGTGAGGATCCTCCGTCTGTGGTAATTCTGATACGAATCCAGTGTCTTTGCGATAGAAGTTGATGAAGATAAAGGCGGCCAGGACGACTGCGCAAATGAGGCCGTATGCTTGGAACGTCACAACAGTTCCTAAATGAATTTAATATTGGTTAAACATCACTTGATTATCTTTCTTTTTTTTTATTATAAATATTCAGTAAAGGAAGCTCAGTGCGGTTAGTAGCAGAGGTAACCTTGACCAAGAGATGAATCTTCTAAATGTTGGTCAGTAGCCATGGGACATATTCAACTGAAGCTCACCGTAACTGGCGACGAACATTCCTCCTATAACTGCTCCGCAACCACGTCCGAGTCCATGATGAAGACCCTGCAGAACACCTTGGGCACTGGACCTCAGTTGCGGTGGTGTATTGTGAGCGATGTAGCTGCAGCAAGCTGCCCAGACAGCTGCGTGAGTGATGCCTTGGATGAACTCGAAGGGCAGGACCCACCAGGGACTCTCTAGCCAGGAGATATAGAGAAAACGCAGGATATTTCCACCGAGACCAAGGCAGAGGACCTGAGACAGACCAGAAGTCAGGTTTTGAGGTGGACTCTTTTGAGTAGCTTATTTCGGTTCTCATCATTGATCTGGTACCTTGACGTGACCGATTTGACGGATCAGCTTGAAGCTGAAGAAGTACGCGAAGATCTCGGAAATGTGATTGATCACGGACGCAACACCGAAGAGGGTTGGCGAACCGCCGTGATCTTGGAGATGCCAAAAGAGAAAGGTGAAGATGAGACCAATTCCGAAACCCATGAACCAGGCGACGAAGAGGAAGGAAGCGCACTTCACGTTTTTGAACTGCTTCAGAACGGTCACCCATTCCGGAATCTCTTTGGTGGTCTGTGCGAACATCTTAGTCTGCAATTAAAAATAAAAAGCTTAGTAATTAGGTAGAATAAAATTATTCAAAAATGTATATTTTTGCAGAAAAAAAGAGTAACAGACCTTCCCTTCCGGTGGCTGTGGCTTTGGATCTATATTCGCTGAAGAATCTTGAAGACCAGGAAGATTCAGCTGCTGCGACAATTGACTCTGCAATTGCTCCTCTCTCGTGGGTTCGGTCGGTACCTTCGCGATTTCCTGTTTTCCCAAAATTAATATAAAATCTTTCAAGAATTGAAAACAACTCCAATTTACTCACCGGTTCTGCAGCTACAAAGTCGTATTTAAAATTTATCTGAGTAGCTGTAATTAGAGCAGCCCCCATGAGGACGCTGAAGATGGCAAAACAAATTGTATAATTTTTTTCCTTAGGATCCGGTCCACATGGATGATCCGGAAACGCAGTGCTATGGTCCAAGGCAATACCCACGAAAAACATGGCCAGCCCCCAACCGAGACTTCCAAACATACGCTGGTGTCCGTATCTGAAGACATAAGTATCGTGTCTTCCATTTCCTCATGTCCAAGGAGGCTCGACTTACCTGTCAGCATCTTCACCCAGCAGAGTAATAACAGCTGAGTCTGCCAAGGTGATAGCAGGAGCCGAAAAGAATTCACCAACGATAACCAGCAGAAGCAGAAGGAAGAAAGTTTTTTGGATGTCCTGAAATTCAAATATTACAATAGCTAGTGAACTTTAGACAGTAGCAAAATGACCGAATTCTGACAAATGTAAATCTTACAGGTAATCTGTAAACAATTGAACTGAAGCGAGGCTTCACCCAGCCATTGTTGTCCTGCTCATTGTAATTGGCAGCGTATGTGACAGGACAAGGACTCTTTTTCATCGAAGCACAAGAGCACTTCGCATTTCGACGTGGCCTCGTATACAAAGAAGCCTTGTCCTTGAGATCATCATTCTCTTCCACCAGCATGAGCTTCCTCAGATGATTCATGCCAGATGACTTTTGATAACGATGATCCTGCAGGAAGTCGTTTTCGCTACTAGCAACATCACGTTTCACCATAATCTTTGGAGGTGCTGGTTTTGCTCTTGTTTTTATGATGGTGTAAGCTTTTTTTGGTACTCTGCCATCATTTACAGGTTCATTCTGCAAAAGCGAATGACACTACAGGACTCTCGTGGAAAGAGTAAAACAATGTTGAGGAATGAACAATACTCGAACTGACCTTAAGGAACCGTTTGTACTCCAGAATATCCGCTGGACGATTGACCTGTCCCATGGCTTCGAAATTAACTCCAGGACCAGTTGTATCTTCGGATTTTTCCCCAAAGACAAACTGCTGGTAACTCAGGCTTCCGTCGGAACCCTCTGAAGTTGCTTGTCTTCTGACACGATTGGACACAAGGTCGTAGGAGCTTCTGGCACCGTTTCCAATAGGATCCACAGCGGACTCCTTGACCTCGTTACCTATCAGATCGTAAGAGGAACGTTCTTCAACGGCAGACATGTCCTGTTCAAGGATCTCGTTGTCATCGGTGCTCCTCCTTAACCTCTCGAAGACGACATTCGCTGCCACTTCCAGATACTCCGTATCTTCTTGAGGTTGATAGAATTCATCCAGATCCACGGATCTCTTTTCTATCCTCTGTTCCTGATCAGGTACCTTCAAGTAGCATTCGTTATCCTTATGGGTCATACAGTTGATCGGAGGTGGCTGAATAAATCCCAAAGGCAAGGTGAAGATGATCCAGCACGATAGCGAAGCCAGAAGAATGAGCTTGCCCTTTTGCCATCTGCAAGAGCGGAAGTGAGAGTTCAGGTCACGCTTGCCCGGTGCACCAGATCATCCCAATGAATGTTAAGAACCTACCTGTCAGCCAGTGAACCCCAGAAGGGAGCGCTGAGAAACTCGATGAAGGGTCTGAGTCCGATAAGGAGTCCGCACTGTCCAGCATTCATACCCATCTGCTTGAAGTAGACTCCCATGAGAGGAAAGAGGGATCCGAAGGCCGAATAGAAGAAGAAGTAGAAGGTCTTGACGGTGAGAAGTTCCTGATCGACCGTGCCGAAGAGATACTCCAGGAAGTCGCTCTTACCACGGATCTTGTGAGTCGCCTCCTTGGCTTCCGGATATAAGTTGGGATCAACTTCACCCTCCGCCTGAGGATTCACCAAGGGTCTTACTCCAGGTACTTGAGGAAGAGTTCGCCCACCGCCCTCGGAAGCTGGTGCCTCTCCATCGTAGTTATAATCCTCGTGGCCATAATTTTGCATGGCTGATCGGACCGGATGATCAACGGTACGTGCGAGGTGGAAACGATTAAACGGAGCGACCAGCCTCGCTGGTCGCCACTTATGAATTCACCTTTTTTTTATTGGCAACCCTTACGCGCTCCCACGACTGTCAATCCCTTTAGCGGAGTGTCAAATCGATGGCTGACCGTGTGCCACCTTCTCGGCAATCAATAGACGAGCCAGGACGCTTGCGCAACCCTCAGCTACCCCCAACTACCCTCGAGCATTCCCTCAGCCGTGGAATGTGAAATTCGAGCAAAGTTGTTCATTCTAAAAAAAAAGCTACCCACAATCAGCGCCATCATCATCTTCGTCATTGGTTGTATTTTTCTACAATTATTCTTCCAAATACTAAAATATCTTTCAGATAAAAAATGATATAATTTTTTGCTCTTCACAGATCACGGAGAGAACTTCGGCCCGGATCACGTAATCGACTTTGCAAGTTTGATCCCACTCCCGTCGAAAACATTGACTTTGCATAAACCTGAATCTAAGATAAAAGTTCCACGCAATCAGCTCCAGCGCAAAGTTCATTCGTGGTACTCAAAGCAGCTTCCTCTCTACTAAATGCAACCGTCTACCTGCCAGCCCACCAGAGAAACCCTAGTCGTGCTGGCTTGAACCCTCGGCGCCTCAATATCAGCAGCACCTTGACCCGTTTCTCGACATTCTCATCGCCCTTCGCCGTAAGCTGAACTAGGGCGCAGCGAAGCCTGCTGCCCTATGAGAAGACGGATGTTCACGTCGACCCACGTCCCTACGAATCAGCCTTCAAGACCTTCAAACTGGTCCTACTGGTATACTGGAAGATGCCCTTTGTACCTTTTAAATCCTAACAACGGCAGATCAAACCCAATGACCTGGAACACATCCGCGTTCCTCTTATCAGGACCCAGGGTGCCAGCTGTGCAGGTCACTTTATCGTAGCGTATCGCGTTAATTGACTTCGTAAAAAGTCCATACACACATTCTACGCGTTATCCTCCTGAGCTTCCATTGACCCCAGTGTCGGCGTTTGCCGCCCTCCATGTATGCGTACAGTTAATCGCAAGTTGACATAGCGATGCATCCACATGCGGTCGCTTCTTCGATATGCATTGCTGTTGCCGACTAAATGTCACTGTAATCTGTAAACTGTAGATATCCTAGGTTGTCAAAAGACAATCGTCTTCGCTTCTCGGTAGATTCAAAGAATACATGCTGTATATGTATGCTTGCTGAAACTATTACAGATTCCTGTACATGATTTATCGACCACTGTAGCTGCTGCGTCTTCAGATGCAAATCGCCATCTTGAATCTGTAAATGCATTACGACAGTGTAGGAAATACGAAATCATGCCTGTTTCTGACACACAGAAAGCATTTACTATGTCGTCGCTCTTATCTTGCTCAGGCAATGTACGCGTTTCTAGTACCCCCAAGAACGCGATTACTACACGAAACGTCTATCTATGATTTTGCTTATTTTTTAATCGCTTGGCATCCCGCTGAGCGTACAGAGAAGCTCAATCCAGGAATTTGCCACTCGTGAGTCTGATAACGCTATCTTTTAATTCTAATCACATAGTCTCTACGGACTCCAGCGACGTTGATGTCACAGTATGTACTTAGTGTGTATATATTATACATAGATAAGAAAGATCTCTCATGGCACGCTTCTCACGTGATCGCTATGTGACCCGAGAGCCACTATCACGATAAGGACTGACCCATGCATTTCTGATCCTTGTTCACCGATGACATAATAGTTTACAATATTTTCACGAATTGTCAAGTTGATCGAGATTCATGACAATGACATTCAGCCTGACAACTGTCACTCTGTGTTACAGTATCTCCGGGGTCATGCATATATTTATTGTGAAATCTTCAAGAAATGACAACAACATTGGATTAGCCTGGGCAGACTCGAATATCTCTTATCGATAAAGTCATTCTGTTTCCTGAATGCCATAACATTACGCCGAATTGCAAATGCACAGAATCGCGTTATCGGATCGAAAAAGTAAAGAGTCAGACCTGAATTTTCCTTATTGATCTTTACGCTGCACGTCATTCGTGATTTCGTCGAACGTCGTTTCCTTGTATAAATTGTATTTTTTTCCCAAATCATAACTGACGTCTGATTAATGGAGAAACATAACCTTCAAATATTTCATATTTCGGCTGGACGATTTGCTGGGTTGTTGATTCGGCATGATGTGCCACATTGTTTTCTGTTTCTGAAAGAGAAACAATGGACAAGGTTCAGGTAGGCTGACTGTGATGACAATTCGTTGGATAAGCAGCGCGACATGATATTTTGACACCTCAGTGGAATTGTACCAGTGGGACGTGAAAATAGGTGAAGGCTCTGCACGAGCTGTCAGAAGCAAGACGAAGCTTCGTGATTCAAGTGAAGAATGGACTCTTTCGCAACGTGGATAACAGCAATGGTAACCCAGGTCGTGAATTATCAGAAAATATTTCCAGGCTGTCAATACCGCTGGCAATTGTTGATTGAGCGGAGCGGGACTTTTGAATGGTCAATGTAAAGATAAAATCGAGTGGTGAACGCTGGCTCTTGACACCCAGGTAATTCACTTTTATAAATGATCAATCAGTAGTAATCAATATCTTTGGCTATTGAAACCTCGCTGATCTATTTGTATATATGTATAGGTAATTATAGCAATACATAACCTCCAATAGTGGAACAAAGTATTTGTGGATTCGATCGCAACGAAGGTTCAATTTGCCTGAAGAAGATTTATAAACGTAAATTCTACTTCTGCTGCGTTTTCAATAAAGGCTTTGGGAGTATTGATCGTTTCCAAGAGACGACTTGACCCACTGGAAGAACGTTTCAGGAAAACATTTTATGACTCCCATAATACGTACTTCCGGTTTTATTACACACGATACTGCAAGCTCGCTTGACTATAGCTTCGGGTTATAATCTGCAATGAAAATATTATGGAATGACAATTGAGAGTCATGCAATAAAAATAAATATCCGGTTTATTCCAATGTCATGTCATTTCCCACAATTTGAAGTTCTTATTCTCTAATAATTATGTACAAGGCTCAACATTTTATACATCTTCAAATGAGTCTCAGTATGAAAATGACAGTTTAGTTCTTCGTTGAGAAAATCACAGTGCGTACTGCTGGCTGAGCAGAAAATGACGGAAGAGTCGATGCGGAGGTCGAGGACGGCGCTGGCTTTGGCGGCCCCTGGAACATGCAGGTCTTGGCCGTTTTAAGAAGACGTCCATTGCTTCCAGTTCTCCAGTAGACAGTGCGAACCGCCTGCTTTCCAGCGACGTAGCTTACAGCACCACCGATCAGCATCTGTGATGTAAATAAAAATATGAGACCAAGTGACTTAATAAAAAAATGAGAAATTATTTTGAAAGACATCAATAAACATCAATACCAAATGAAACTACAAGGATGTGGACTAATTAATTTTTATTACCTTTTCGAGTAACTCCTAATTCACACTGGACGAAACGACAGGACGTTGGAATAGAACCTGATGGTTCTGATGTAGAATTTTTAAAAAAATTTCGACAAGTACTCCTAAGTCTTCTTCATTCGTATCGGTGTCGAGTGAACATTCGTACTGAAGAATTTTCGAACCTCTGGGGTGTTTTATACGATAAATCGGACGTCACAAGACACGATAATGAACGCATCACGTCACTCACGATGCTTCACGCCGCCTCCCGGATACCCCAAGCAGCTTGAACGATTGTAAAGAAAGCAAGGAGGGGATGAGCAGTTCGCGCGGGGTAAGAACAAAGATTTTTAGGTTTCCATTAATTGGAATTTAGATAAGAAAATTAATGCACGCGACACTTGTGCAATCGTTATATTCGAATCAACAATACTATGATATAATATAGATTTGAATTTACGCGTCGCGAAAACTGTTCTTGCAATCTGATATAATCAAGACTCTGTACGCAATTCTATTATTGAAAAAAAAAATAGCTAACAAATAAGTAACGCAATTCGTGACTTTGGTCGTCATCGGGATCGATTGACGTCCGAGTATCAAAATTTTCATAAACGTTAATTACATAATCGTATAATAATTACTCTTTGTACTATACTGCGTCTCTACTATATTACAGCTAATTGTATCTGTTTACATTGAGAATGATGCGCGTGCTCGGTGCATGGCTGCTTGGAACTCTTAATTCCTGGACCGAGACGCTTCTACGCCGTAACAAGAGATTTTTTTTTAGAATTAATCATAGAACTCGATCTAGTTGCATTTTACTTGTTTAAGCTAAGCATTCTACTTGTTTCAGTAACCGCGTACTGTTTCCTCTCAGCGAAGTCACGAGTCACTGGCGTGAATCGTGAACGCATCGAAAATAAGACATCTGCAGTTACAAAGCGAAATGATAATGAATTATGTTTGCATAAATCATTTATAATCACTAACGTAATTTGTAATAAATTGATAATATATCAAATTCTTGAATCCATTTTTAAAATAAAAAACGTTCAAATCAGCCGGGCTATTACGATTCTTATTGGTTACGAAATAGGTGTACGATTGGCTCCTATCGTTACAGGTTCACGAGGTCACGTGTGGCAATTAACGTGAACTTAAAAAGAAAAGTATCTTGACCCAGTTGACACAGGGAGCAGCGATGGTGCCAGGAATTCTTGGTTGATCTTCACGTGAAACCTGCATGACATGGAGTCACGGTGACTTCGCGGGGCTGCCAGAGAGCAAGTAGGAGACATTCTTATCTTGATATCAACAAGTTGATTATTGTATCTCAGCCATTCCTTAAATAGAAATAAGGTGAGTGTTACGTGCTAACGTTAATTATCAGGAGCACGAGACTATTGGATGTACGTACAATGTATTCGATGACACTAGCCCAAAGTCCCAGTGCACTATTGACATCGTGATGTCATCGTACTGTCATCCTAAAAGGCATGACTGTTCCTTGTCATTTGTTTCTTTGCTGGGGTCATCGTTACAGTCATCCTGACATAGCTGCTGGCACAGCGACCACTGTTTCCTTTCACTTTCTTCTTTTCCAGAGGATATTCAGAGGCTTTGAAAAATGATCAAGACCAGTTGGACCCGGTCGAGGAAGTCGCTGGTGTTCGTAAAGCTTATCGTTATCGACTTTCAGTATTTTGCGATAATCTTTTGAAAGCGGATATTGCTTGGCTAGACGATGAATCAAATGTCATTTGAATTGCCACGTGGTACATGATGTTTGCGGATGATCGAAAGATTCTGGCAAGAAGCTTAAGTGGCTACTATCATGTTGATTTATCCGATCCTCCTGTAATCAAGAGACAATAAAAGATTCCTCGAAAAGTATCAGCGACGTTATCGGCGAACTTCTGATGCCAGTAAGTCTGCAGCGATCGGCGCGTATTTTTCTTATCACCTCGAATAGACTCACCGGCGTATCTCCGTGTAACACAAAGCATGTGGATACGTTTTAAGAAGATAGTGAAAACTTAAGGAACACGTTGATAAGTTTTTAGAACGTATCTAAATATTTTGTGCTGCACGAAGGATCGGTTGTCTTCTACGATTCCGTAATTGACGAATTTAATTAGCAAACGACTTACTCGTGCAGCGAAACGCGCGCATCGCTCTTCCTCTAAATATTTTGATCGCCCCACTTAAGAGTTCCCGATAATATCTATATAATGTGCGATTATTTTGACTGCCTGGAAACGTTACAGCGTGGAAAAGAACAGCGAGCTCGGTTATTGCCTGAGATTATTTCAGACGTCATTATAAATATTAATACAGGCTGTATTTAGGTGGGACCTCAGAGCTGGAATTACGATAATAGAGGCATCAGCTTTCTACTTCCTTGTAGTCTTGAATAAGAGCGGCCATGTCATCCCGCGCGTCCTGAAATACAGCCTCTTCCATTCCTTCTCCTACGTAATGATGGACAAAGGCCCTCTTCTTGTACATCAAGTCGAACTTATGACCAATCTTGGCCCAAGCGTGTCTGATAGCTGTATTGTTACTGAGCATTACAACCGACCTCATGGTCTTTGCCAGGTCTCCACCCGGGACAGTAAGCGGAGGTTGATAATTGACTCCAACCTACGTGAAGGGTTCATAAAGGTGATCAAACTTGCGTCTTCGGGCTTTTATCAATAGGAGAATAATACCTTGAATCCTGTAGGGGACCAATCTACAAAGCGGATACTTTTCATCCCCTTTAGGGACGCAATGGCTCGATTTACTTCGTTCGGATTAACGTCCCCTCTGTAGAGAAGACAGCAGCTCATGTAGCCTCCCAATCTCGGATCGCACTTCACCATCTGAAAGTGACATAACCTCCTGTGTTGGCAACAGAAAACTTTCCACGTAAATACGCGGAGAGGGATCGAAATTGTTGTACAGAAAAAAAAAGTCACAAGATACGCGAGTACGATAAACGAATGATAACTTCTGATAGAGTCATGAGATCTTCCTTTAAGAAGTTCTGAGAGTTTGCGGTAATAATAAAATAAAAGTAAAATACGTTCAACTAGGAAATTCTTAAACATATCAGATTCTAACCTGATTTGCTGGTTCGAAGCATTCATACGTAATTTCTGCGACTGATGTCTGCGTGTTCATAGCTCTTCGCGCTGTTGCAATTGGTGAATATGTTACCAGAGGAAAATGAATTCTCGGATAAGGAACTAGATTCGTCTGGAATTCATCGAGGTTGACGTTAATTGCGCCAGCGAATCTCAGCGACGCCGTTACGCTGGACACCACCTGCGCCATTAGTCTGTTCAAGTTCGTATAGGTGGGTCTGGTAACATCTAAGTTTCTGAAAAGATATTTAAAGCCACGATCATATTGGGATATTGTTCTATGACTATTTTTAGTTCTATTTACCTAGCACAGATGTCATAGAGTGCTTCGTTGTCGACGACGAAGCAACAATCTTCGTAATCCAAAGTGCCATGAGTAGTGAGGACCGAATTGTAAGGTTCAACGACTGCTGTAGATATATTTGGCGCAGGATATACAGCAAAGTCTAATTTGGCCCTTTTCCCGTAATCAGACGTGAGATGCTCGAGCAGGAGGGTCGTAAATCCACTTCCCGTTCCTCCGCCAAAGGATCTATAAACTCCAGAGCCTTTTTTATTTGTATAATGTACGATATAGAAATGAATTTCACGGAACAAATATCCTTTAGGGATTTAACGTGTACTCTAAGGATATTCAAAATTCTATAAATATCTTTGGGATATCTAGGGCACGTGAAGTATGTATTCTACGCACGTATTCGCACGTGAAGCAATGTAGAGTGCGCGCAGACACGCATCTAGTACGGACAAGAACCTTATAGAAATATTGAATTTTTGTTACCGGAAGACAATAAAGCCGGCGAGCTTCGAACAAGCTTCGGCAACCTTGCGAATTCTGTCCAAGACCAAGTCAATGGCTTCCTGGCCGATCGAGTAATAACCTCTTGCGAAATTATTGGCGGCATCTTCCTTGCCGGTAATCAGACACGGTGGGTCAAAAAGATATCTGTAAGCACCTGTACGAATCTCGTCGATTACCGTTGGCTCCAAGTCTACGATTACCGTTCTGGGCGTTAGTTTGCCAATCTGAAATATTAATTGGTATCGCTCTGGAACGTTGCTGGAACACTAAACTACTGAGGCATGTGCTTTATACCTGGGAAGGTGCGAAGAAAGTGTGGAAGGATTTGTCTACGACTTCGAAGCCTTGATAAATAAAACCGTCAGGTCTGATTCCGTGTTCCAGGCAAAATAATTCCCAGCACGCGTTCGCCACTTGAGTCCCGGCTTGACCCACGAATACGGTAACTATTTCTCCAGATTTCGACATGTTCGTTACTTTGAAATTTTTATCTTTAAATTCGACAATTTTGACTTAGTTTAAATAAGGTTTACAGTAATTTTAATATTTTTATGGCTATGCGAGACAAGTGCCATTTAGATTTAGTCGGATATCATTATTTATGAAATTTTTTAGGATGAAAGAATTTTTACTTTATGTTAAGACATTTTTGGCTGTTTTATCGAAAATAGGTTGTGTCGAGCATGATGAGCGTCAGTTATTTTTCTGAAATACAAATAGACCAAAAATTAAAACAAAAATGACATTTGCAGTACTTTACCAGAGATGAGTACGGAGATGCACAGCGCTACGGTTTCAGGCGATACCAAAAACATGGCGCTAAATCGTAGCGGCGAGTCCAGAAGTAGGATTTTGTGATCATCGTCTCCGTCGATAATGCATATCCC
>JARQSV010000389.1:191307-271377 GCA_030142285.1 Calameuta idolon
ATTCGATATATCAAAAAATTTAATGGATTCATATTAAATAGTTATATTTAATTGATTTCGGAAATTGGGATGAGTATATATCAACTCTCATATATTATATAGATCAAATTTATGTTCCTTTTGTTTACAGACTTATTAAAGCGCAGATACGGATTTATAATGTCAGCACGAAAATTTTTTGCGGAATTATTTGGCAACAAAAATCAAATTGAAATAACCACGGAGGTTGATGATGAAAGACGACGCCTTTCCATTTCTAAATCAGGCCGCTTTCGGCAAAAGAACAGTACGCATCGAATTGAAATACAAGAAGATACTTATAAGCCGCAGGACACTAGTCCTGAACCGAAAGAAGAGAAGGATCAAATGAAAACGTCTAGATCTAATACAGAAAGGAAATTGGCGGAGAGAATAAAAAGACAAGAATCTACAATATGAGTAAAACCATGTGAAACTGAAGCATACGATTTTGTAACTGTTAATCTATATATCTACATTGCCATGTCACATTATTGTTAATTCAAGGGTAAAGAATAATAATATGTCTAGAAGCAATGTAAACTTTATTAATGTGTTTTTAATAAAATTATTATCAATGCAATACGAGATGACTTACAAATTAATTTTTTTAAGAAATTATCTTTTAACCTTAATAAACGGACGATCAATTTTATGGCAATTAGTTTCGGGGGTTTCGGGGTAAGGAAACCTGATAAAAGTTTCGTGTTATGGACAGACTTTCCTTTGAAAATACGTCATGTCAAATATACGGGAAATACTTTTCCTTCTTCCGGTTTAGCCTCTTACTCTATATTGATTTATTCTTATTATTTCTTTTATAAAAGAATCAACCGTTTTTAAAACTTTCAATCTTGTATAAATTAGCTACATTAAATATAATGGTAAAGATTGTTATCAGTTGAGATATAACAGTTTATTAGATTGCATAACTTTAAAGTTTATACAAAATCCTTAAAAGTATGTTTCATTAATTGTATTAAAAAGAGCACTTATTTTTAACATTTTCGATTTAGCAAACTCTGTACAATGTATATCCAACAATTATTTTTATTACATTATATACATCTTGTCAAATATCAAAGTAGTGTAAATAAATAATGTTGATAAATCATAATATACTCAAGTAATATTATCTAGTATTTTTGACTGAATCACAATTTTGAAAGTTATTCTCTTAAATATCATTAGTAGTTAGTACAGCTTGTAGGGCATATAAGTGAAAGCTGTGTAATAAAAAATTAAGTTTGAATATACCGTATTCTTGAAATAAAATTGGTATATAAAACGAAAATTTATATTAGTAGTACATAAATATGGGTTGTGTTCAAAATTCTTTGTAGCTTTTTATATTTATCATTCTGCATTGTAAACATCTTTAAATAGAATCCTGAATATATTGCATAAGTTTTAATGGAATTGTACTCATGGTCAAGTTAAAGGATATGTATAAAGCATTTGTCATTATTGATTCAATAGCCTTATATAGCAAACATCTAGAAGACAAAATCTTGCTCGACATACTGGACAGGTACATTTGGAAGATAGCCAAGTTTCTGGTGCATTTTCATCCTGTCTTGAAGCAAACCTACAATGAGAAAGAAAATGTATAAAATATTAGATATTTTACTTTCCTATGGCAAAATATGTAATTTAACTTACCATTTGGCCATACATTCAATGCACCACATTGGTCTACAGAAACAATTGACGCACGCATCAGGACCCCTTTCTTCACTAACATTTCCACATAATTTGTTTAATTTCACATTTGATGGCACTTGCATGCAGCCGATACATTGCTCCAATTCCTGAAAGAAAACGTGTTACTATATATGTTTAGAATTATTTCGATTATGCAAATAATTGATTTAAAAAAACACCTGCACAGTTTCGTAGTAAGGATTTTCAGACACTTGCTGCTTAAACGTATCAATGAACCTATCCAACAGTGTTCTGTGAAATGTTACATTCTGGAGCACAGTGATAGGCCGGGATACTTTATCTTGTAGATCTTTAAAATCCAATGCATTTAGACGTATATTAAAAGTTTCTGCACCAGCTCTTGTGGGTTTCACCTATAATAAGTAAAAGTTGATAAGACAAACAAAAAGTACAAAGGCTTATATACACAGTCATACCTCGATGTTAACATATTGGACTTCCCCCCGTGTTGTAGCAGACATAGCATGAGTATCACTTCTATTTAAAATTAAGGCAGTATCACTTTGGTGAGCAACATACAATTTATATGGTGTAATTTTGATGATCCAATTATCTGTAGCGACAACTTGAGTAACGGTATTTGAGTCTATCACAATCTTGTCTATCCTGCGATATAAAGATTATTTTCATTCGAAGTTCATTTATTACTTCAAGTATTATTTCTATTATAGTAAAAAAGTTTCAACCTTCTATATTCTATATTAATGTCTGAAGCAACAGCCATCCAGGTTGTATTATTATTACAATACACAGCCAGGCTCTGCGCTATTGGATGAGTAGACCAATTGTTAGCTGACCAAGACAATACTTTGTGTAAAGTATAAGCAGGACCCATCATAGCGCAAACAGTAAAAATTAACCATAGAGGATTGTCATTTCCTAATAATACACGTGCCGCATCTATATGCCCAAGTAGCACTAAGGTAAGGATATAGCCTATAAAGAAACAAAGTGAGATCATGATTATCTCCATTTTAAGGAAACTTTTAAACTTAATATGATAACATAAAACTCTACCAAATGGGAGCATCGAGTGTACAAATAATGTTGCTATACTCCGCCTAATATGGTATTGAATGAAAAATTCGTTTTCGCTTCCTAACCAGCTTGAAAAAATTTCTTTTATGGTTAGACCAGCAGTCACAAATTCGGTTGGTGGATATACGATGCATCCCGAAATTAGAATATAAAATAATGTGTAGAAAAAATAAGCGGACATTCTTCGATTAGATGAAAGATTCTTTTTAGCCCTCGAGTATAAAATGCCAAATTTCTAGGGTTTGTACAATATCCCTTCCGCTCGTTGCGCGTCATAAAATCACGAATACTACAAGATACTACCAAAGTGAATAGAGAATAAGTAACATAAATTAAATGTGTAAAATAATCGTTTTATCTTCTCGTAGGTAACGCTTAAATAATATAATCATATTGACTATCAAAATACAGTGTGATAATTACATATAAATGCTTACTTGAAATAAATAAACCATAGTTCATATTAATATGTGTGCGTGTGTATATATATATATACACACGTATAATCGCTTCCATAGCCGTGCATAGCCGTACAAATACTTTACTTTTGATGAAGTGTTTCTGATCTTTTCCAAGGCCGAAAAACATGTCCATCAGCTTCTTTGGCAGGTAAGTATGTAAAATAAGCTTGTTTAAATGACATGTTGGGAAATCTACCAAATTCCATAGAACTCCATAAAAATCGAGTTTGTAAAACTCGTGATTTCCGAAGTTCGCTCAACCACAGGGCTTTTACTTTTGCGATCTGAATAAAAAAAATTAACTTTTCTTGTCATATTGCAGTTTACATTAAAATATAATTACTCTTATAGTACTCATACTTTAGTTTTCATTTGAGTTGCATTATCATATGTTAGGTTTATCAATTTGTTATTTGAAATGCCAAGCGTTGGCTTCTTTAATTTTTTAAATGGCGTTACTGCCATCATGTTCCATGATTGAATAGTGGAGTCCATTATTAGTTCTATAATTAATAAATATACATGGTCTAATTTACTGCAGTTCTAATTTCTAGTAGTAAGATATACTTTTATCGTATTCCGAGTAAGCGACTCCCTTTCTATACATTATAAAAAATTGTAGCTGAGGCATCAAATGACAAGCGGGTAATTTAGCCAAAGGAAATCCTTCATTGGCCATTTTTTTCAGCTCTTCCTAAAAAGTAACATGTTTATAATAAAACGATAATTACAGGAGCAACAATTGACACAAAAAAAAAAGAAAATGAACGTTAATTACAAAGTAATATTTGAGGCAAGCAGATAATAAAGAAGCAAAAAGATGAGTTACAAACTTTACATACGCGCATTATTGTCATTAAATCGTTCTTTTTGTCGATAATATTATTATTTTCGAATTTACTACTTTTCTTTTGAGTTAAGTTTCTTCCAATTGTTTTGTGCGCTTTAGTGTTATCTTTAAATTTATCCATCCTGTCCGAACAATCTTCAAAGGGCGATAACAATGTATCATCCAAAATTTGGTCAGTAGTTTTATTCGACGCATGAAATTCTTTATTCACCATTTTTATATTTTCTCCTTTAATCTCAGATTTATACTTCGCACCATTGACTGTTGATGTAAGTTGTGCCATATCGTCAAACTTTTTTAACAATTTGGGTGACAAGTTGGCACTTTTCAATTTTTCCGTTACGTCCATATCCTTTTCATGAGAGAATTGACTTTTTTCAAAATAATTATTTTTTACACTATTCTCATATCTTTTATTCTCAGTGCTACATGCACGATTTTCTAAATCATTATTATTGTCAATAATTTTCATCTCCTGTTTTTTCGTTTTTATTAACCTGTTAGTTGGCAACGGACCAGGTGTAATATTCATCGGAGACCAATGCCTGTGGGTGCAAATACATGGTATTTCTTCTTTACTCGGTGCAGGTGTAACAACCGGTGTGTGCATTGTTACTCCCGATACAACATAACGAACAGGACCCATTGAATAATTTTCTGCTATTCCTGTTATGCAATATTTCACGTCATCCCCATATTCATCTTCCTTTGGGATTTTCTTGACATCAGAAATCATAAGTTTAGTATCAAGCGTCATTGGTCTAGATGTTTCCACGATATGCGTAAATGGCTGTTTTTTGCAAGCTTTCAGGCGTTTCTGACGTTCTAATCTCTGCTTCTTTTCTTCTTCTTTTTTTAACACTTTTCTTTCGTATTTACATTCGCAAACTGGTTTCATTACTTGAAGTTTTCTTGGCGTACAACGATTCTTCGCGAATTTGGCACATTTTAACCAGCAAGGTAAATTGTTACCGGACTGTACGAAATAATCTATTAATCCTTCATCTTTAAGAGCATTCGACCATGCATTCGATTCCTTAGACTCTATTGATTTCTTTTCTTTAATATTGTCAATTGTTATATATTGATCGATAGGTACACTTTCTTTAGCGGTACTATCCTGTTTTATATTAACCAACTTTTCATTGCCAAAATTGCAGGATTTTACATTTTTTGCCTTTTTAGGTAACAAACTTTTTGGTCCTGAAAACTGTTCTATGTATTTAAAAGTATTGTCAGTTTTCTCTCTAGCACACATCTCATATGGTGATTTATACAATTCATATTCTGGCACATATTCGTCACTGATTCTCGGGCTCAGTGGAGGTGTAACGTATGTAACACCTTCTATAAGCTGAGTTGTTTGTTGATTTTTTTTGTTTCCTTCTTGGTTAATCAATCCACCTATATTGTATAACAATATTTTCTTTTTCATACGATTTTCGCGACAATGACAGGGTTTCCCTCCTGGTCGCAATGGTATTGTCTGCATTGGATAACTTGGCTCGGCAAGATATACCAGTGTTTTTTCAGCTGGTAAATCTTGTTCTGATTTTGTTTTCCAGCCAAATGGTCCTTCCTTGACCAGTTTATTTTCACTAATTTTGTTGTCATTCAATGAACAGTTGTCAGTGGGCAAGCATTGAAATAGTTTATCATAACTGTTGGAATCTCTTTTACACATTGTGGGTACCTCTGAGATAATGGCTGGCTTTATGTTCAATTCTTCTAAAGACTGTTGTATTTTATTTGACTCTTCCTTAATCTCCTTTATCTTTTCGAGTTTTTCATTTCTATCCAATTTTTGCATTTTACTGATACTCGATGATGACTGCCTGTGGGTTGTATTGAGTAATTTGTTGTGTAATGTTTTATTCCCTAATAATTTGTTTTTCACACCATGCCCGTTTGTGCCATTTATATATTTCGATAATCTTTTGGTATCTTCTTTCGAGCGTTTATTTTTCATTTTTGTTACATCAAACGTTTTTTTACCGTTTAGATTGGATTTTACAGTTTTCTCTTGGTGCGTTTTCTGATATGATTCTTTGATGCTATTTTTTCTTACATTAATTGTTTCCCTTGTCTTACCAGCATTAATATTATTTTTATATTTTAACTTTGTGTTTTCCATCATTTTTAAGATTTTATTGCTTTTTCTTTGTTTTACTTTATCTTGATGTTCCACATCGTGAAACTTATATTTCTTTCCCTTTTCCTTATTAAATTTGCTTTTTACGTTCACCTTTGTGTCTACATGATTTTGCTTAGCTGCAAAGCTCACGCTTCTTTCTTTATTTTCCTTACGCTCATAAGTTTTTGAAGAAATTAAAGGGTTAGCAGGTGTCAGTTTTAGCGTTTTCTCATACTCTTCAAAAGTATCTTCCACCGTCGGAGCAGTACGCAACAAATTCCACTGATCATCAGATTGACAAACCGTCTCATCCTTTTTCTTATCAGTTTCTTTTTCACGAGTCTCAGTCATCGAATCCTTTAACTCTCCTAAATTCATTTCGCAAAACTTGTCACGATTCACGTTCTTTTTCTTCTCATCATTCTTGTTCATATTGGTTTCCTGCAGTGTCTTTTTCTTACTAGTGCCTGTTTCATCCTCCTCTGCTTCTTCTTCTTCATCTTCTTCATCTTCATTTTCATCCCGTGGACGTTTTGGAGTGGGGACTATGGTACCCCAGGGTGCGCCGCAAACGGAACGGCCTGGTTTTTCCCCACACGGAGGAGCCTATTGAAAAATATAGATTTTATATAACATCATCTTCCCTACACAGTAACTATATATTATTATATTTAAGAAAGCTTATTTACTTTCAATATTTGTCGAGCTTCCTCTTCTCTGGCTGCCAACTCTTCAGGATCAGGTATATTAACAGCACCCCAAGGTCCACCACAAATAGCCATTCCATCTTCGTCCCCACAGGGCTGAAAAGCTGATAGACTGTACATCTTCTTATGTGGAACATCATCCGCCTCTTTGACCTTTTCGTGCTTTCTTTTAAGTTGCTTAACAGCATCATTAAAGGGATTTCTTCTGCAACATCTATCGTTTGGTGAGTCCTTGCAAGAATATGCAGACGGTTCTTGGGATCTGTATTTTTTTCCAAAACACAGCCCATCCTTTTTCGTCCATGGGATATCATCCGTACTTTCTCTGGGAGTTATATCCTCATTAAACATTTGATGAATGGTACAAGCACATGGTGGAACATTTTTCAGTGTCTTTGGAGCAGATGTTTTAGTAATGGTTTCATGTGGAATGTGTTCAATCTCTTGCGTCACTCCAGAGATGTAAAATGTCGTCTCTCCATTTTCATTTGTGATTCCATTGATGATCAGTTGCTTGCTCATATTATCCCGTGAGGCAATGACTTCAAGTAAATTTATATTAGACATACATGGACTTGGAGCTGGTGAATGCATTGCCATTGAACCTATGATGTATCTGTAACGTTGAAATATTATTTAGGAAAATAGGAAAATGCCACATATGACATATTTACTGAAATAAAATTTGTTTATCTTTGTATGATCATCAGTCAGTTTTAAGACAGAAATATGACACAAGTGCACACAGTGAAAGCATTAAAGGCGACGAATTCCAAAAAAAAACATTATTTTTTTATTTTCAATTAAATCCTGAAGATATTGGTGCAGCCATCCTCTTCGCATAACAAACAATCTGGCTCAGCTAGATTTATGATTTAAAAGATGCGTAGAGACATTTTTAGATTTGTCATATTTCTATCCTTCGGAACTGATTGATGAGCATCCTAAAGTAAGAGAAGCCACACTTTTTCTCATTGTTGTCTTCTGCTATTGAATCTATGACCATGTAAGGGGTTTTAGTCTTATGCCACTTTATATTTGATTTTCTGGTTTGTCTGCAAGAACAGCAACTGTCGCATGTTGGTTCTGGTATTACTAGTCTCATTGTTGCTTCAACACTTTTAATTAATTTGTTTGCTTCTTTCTCAATTTTAAGAAATTCCTCATCAACATTCTGCAGCCACTCCTGCCAGTTCCTAGACAAATTCTGTCTGCCGCTGGGGTAAATTTTTGTTGGACCCTTGCCAAGTTTTAGCTCGGTGAAGAATTTATCATCACTATTAGTAGGTGTCACGTTTGCTATTCCATTCATCACGAATGATACCGGAAATTCTGGAGGATCTTCATTTTCAAACACTCCTGACACTACGTAATGAGTATCTTTCTCTCCCAGCCAGGAACCCTTTTTTTGATCTGGACTGTTTAAGGTGCCTGGAATAATTAGAAATAAAGTAAAATAATATTCTGTTAAAAGTAATAATAATAATATTCATTATTGTAACAATAGTTATTGTACCACTGATTGTATATTCCACAGAACTTGGACTTCCACCAAGACCAGAAATTGTGAAGTCAAATTTGTCTTTTATTGTTGAATCAACATTACTAATGTTCATTAATGTTTTACCAACAGGTTTCGTTTTGGATTCCGATAAAGTTGGCAAGATATTTGTGCTTTGTTTTTTATGATCAACTTTGAATGTGGTTCTTTGTGAAAAATTTTCATGAGATTTAGATCCTTCCTCTGCTATGAATGCCATTTCTTTTTTTGCCGAATAATCTTTCTTGGGTGGTGGCATTATTATTCTGGGTATTGGAATCAGTTTGCATGTTTTACGCCATTCGATGAGCTTGTTCCGATATACCTTCCATTTCGGTCGCGTAAAAAGGTTTTCGCTGTAAGGCGAAGTACAAGTACGGCGTAATGGTGTAATTGGTGGTTTGGCTGGAAAATGAAATATTGAAAATTCGTGATTTAGGTATTACGAAAAATATGGCAGGTTGAAATTGTATTGGTACAAAAGAAAGTATTACGTTTTGGTGGAATCTGTGGCATTTGTACTGGAGGTAATCGTTTATTCAATTCTGTAACAGTTTCTGGCAATGCCAGAAAGGCAATGGCTGACAAGATGATTCTCTCGTTGCAATCATATTCCTTTTCTGTTTTGAAAAATTATGGTAATAGTTTATTTTCTATTAGATCATACTATAAATATCTAAGAATAAGGGTAATAAAAAAATTAATTTGCAAAAGGAATTAACTGTATTGTTCTTTTTCAAAGTAATTCCCTGTAACTCTCTTATAAATCTCCCGAAGGAAATCAATTGGATCGAGTTTCGTCAGAGACTGTAAATGTCTAATTGTAGAAGGAGATATTTCAACGAAGGTAGAAGTGATCCCAATCGTGGATAAGGCTTTTTGTGTACGATCTGTAATTTTCTCCTCGTAATCACTAATAATGAATTCTTCAAGAGCCATTATACTTTGCATCTAAATATCAATTGATTAAATTCTCCGATGTGTTACGGAAAGTTATTTTCGTTTTTATTTATGCTAATTAAGAGTACCTGGGCGGTAGAGAAATCTTGGTACCAACGTGGAATACCAAGATTTTGTATCCGTTGCAGTAGAGCCTTCGCTAAGGAATACAAGATAAACAGTGTATATATATATTCCTTATCTCATGTCTAAATGTATGTGGACTTCAATGAAATATTTTTAAATGTTGACAATGTTGATTTGTGCAGATTTAAGTGGCTTAAATTACTTTTTTTTTCTCCTATAGCAGCATTTTTGTTTCCTATTTCAATAAATGTTTTTTGATTTTCATCCAGTATTGCATTTTTCGCAATTGCAATCTCATCCTCTTGATACCAAAGCAGTGGACCGCTTAACGAAATACTTGGACTTCCGGCAGCAACATTCGGTATGGTTCCGGTTTTCGTTTTTGAACTTTTTCTTTTTATTGACCCCATGCGAGTTCTAATTGAATCTATACGCACTTTTAATCCTGGACAACCATGAGTTCCATGACTTATTCCTGTCATTGATGACTGAAAAGGTGGATTGCGTTGATTATACTTCGTCATAAAATCATAGTCATCCTTCGTGCAACAAAAATTAATTGGTTTAAAGGCAGAATTGATTTCCTCCTCCTTCTTTCTAATGGAATAATTTCTTATTATTAAAATTATTGTAAATTAATAATAAGATAAAATATGGCAATAAATTCTGTATATACTTTCCGCGACGCAGTTGAGATCTTATAGATGCCCTGGATCTTAATGACTTTAACGAAGTCTTTGACATTGTAAAATCGAAAAGTTTTCTTGTACGAATTTATTAAAGTCTGTTATATCAGTAATACAGAAATTTTACTTCTTAATTTATAAAACTGTTGTATATCTAAATAGGTTAATTATGTGGTAGTTGGCATTTCTGCCGATGGTTGACAGTGTCGGTAACGGCGGAATTTTTACATTCATATTTTTTATAAGTTGAAAAGCACTAGTGTGTTTAACAGGTGTAATAAAATTATGAAATTTCAACATTTCGAAGGATAATGAAAAATAAGGACTAAAAGAGACACTAAGGACTTCACTATGGTTGGCCCTGATGTAAACCTAACCGTATAGCTTAACGCCTAGAATCATGCAACTTGAATACAAACTCTGTCATTCATAGTTCTGTCGGTTGTGTCTGGTTCTGTCGAATCTTCAACGACAAACTATAGAAAGTTGTAACCAAACCCACCCACTGACCAAGCCACATAGTAGTATAGTATGTGCTTGTTGGGTGTTGTCTGTTACTCGTTACGTTTGGAAAGTCTGTGCATGGTTTTTGGATAAAAACAATCAAGAAAAATGCAGTGCAGGTGGAATAGCAGTACAGCGATGCTCCTAATACTTTCTGTTCTATTATGTATACTCGTACGGAGTAAAGGTAAATTATTATCTCAATACTTCAGTGATTTTCCGAGACTTACGTTCGCAAGTACCACGCTGTAGCGTCACTCCAATTCATGAATTAAGGAAAATTATAAAAATTATAATTAAGATATTGATTTCGTTGTGTAAAATGTTCGGTTAATATTTTATGTTATATTTTTTTATGCGTTTATAGAGTTTGAATTCAAACGTTTGATACTAAGAAGCAGGTGAACTATTAAAATAGAAGTGTAAACAAGACTTTGGTCTTAAGATTAATGAGAACTAACAGTCGTATTCTTGAAACTTTTATTGGCTCTTTATTGCTCTATTTATTTGGCTGATTAACTTGAGAAGAGATATCAATGTAAAGAAATTATAAGATCACAATCAGGGTATTTGACTGATCAGACAAGCATAATGGCTGCCACGAATGTATGGGCGTGAGCGTTTGAAGTAGTTTTAATGGTGACTCATAAATGAATGAAATACGGTCTGATAAATAAGATGTTGGTTGCAAAGTTACTAAGTCACTAATTATATTATGTACATGATAATCTAAGTTATATTTGGTTATATTAGGACAAAATCTCAATAATACTGCTACGTGGTGTACAATATCCAACGAAGAGCAAAAGAAATGCGAAGCATTATCAAGAGCAGCACATAGAGAAATTCGCTCTTTTGGATCCAGTTATGTTTCGCTGAAATGTTATCAAGCCTTCAATAAGGAAGAGTGTATGACATTACTTGACGAGGAAAAGACACACTTAACAACTCTCGATGCTGGAGAGGTTTTCATAGCTGGACGATATCATAGCTTGGTACCTATAATGCAAGAGGTTCATGACAATGCTTTTCTCTATCAATACGCTGTTGCTGTAATTAAAAAAGGTTCATTGGAAGATGTTCAAACATTGCACAATCTTAGAGGGAAAAAAGCATGTTTTGCTGGCGTTGGTACTTTAGCTGGTTGGGTTATCCCAATTCATACTGTAAGTTTTCTCTCTAATATTAAAATTACTTATGTTTACCCAAATAAATTGATATTATACTTGAGGGTATATTTCTATATCTAGTTAATGAAAGATGGAGGTATGGAAGTTATTGATTGCAACAACCATGTAAAATCGACAATCAAATTTTTCGGTCCTAGCTGTGCTGTGAATTCTTTGGTTGACAAGTATAATCCTTTAGGTAAGATAGTTTAATCTCGTTTACTTAATAATTATTCCGACAATGTTTACGATCTAACACAATAATATTCTAGGTGACAATTCGGATCATCTCTGCAAACTTTGTACTGGAAAAGTACCTGTTGGCAAATGTACCAATGCGGATCCATACTCAGGATATGAAGGAGCATTTTTGTGCCTTGTGGAAGCTGGTGATATTGCATTCCTAGTGCACACTATTGTTGATCAAATGACATCAACCAGCAGTCCAATTAGTATGTTATCGTTAACTGTGTCACCTTTCGTAACTTATCTTAATTATTGCATATGGTAATTTTCTTACTTTTCTTCTTTTACTTCTAGATTCTATAACAAAAGATCAGTTTGAATTATTGTGTCTTGATGGAACTCGTAGACCAATTGATGATTTTAGAACTTGCAATTGGGGAAGTGTTACATCGCGTGCAGTTGTAACGTCCTCAGCTACGAATATGGAAACCCGTATACTATATCAAAAATTTTTGAAGAAGGCTGTGCAAATATTCGGCAATAGTTCTTTTAATAGTAATCCTACAAATTTGTACAGTAACGAATTCCATTCACGGCAGGGTGGTTTTGAAAATAGACCAGGATTTGAAAATGGAAATGGTTTTGATGATACCAACAATCCCAACGGATACAATCAGAATTATAACTTTGATAATCGAAATGGCTACGATCGGAGCTTCGATGGCGGCCAGAATGGATTAAACTCATGGGATGCTTTCGGTTCTAATGAGACAAATGGATTTTTCAACAGAGATGGTACATCGTACGCTCCTAATGATTCTGCCACTACTCATCCAATCGAAACATTCCATCTATTTGAATCAGCTCCTAGATACGGTGACCAGCACAATCTTCTATTTTCGGTAAGATATGAATCTTCTTTCAATGGAAACACCTTTCGCTCATATTTTACTTTTTATACTTAAGGATACGGCCAGAGACTTTTTACAATTAGGCGAAAAGAATCAGACATATAAAGGATACTTAAAAGAGTCATTAGATGCTATATTGGCTGTACGACATTGCCCAGTAAATAAAATGACACTGTGTGTCACTTCAGAACCAGAGATGGAAAAATGTGTGCAAATGAAGGTGAGACTTGAATTGTCATATACGTTAATTATAATAAAAATATTTAGCAATAATAATGAAAATACTTTGCAGACGGCATTAAAAGCACAACTACTAAAGCCAGAATTAATCTGTTACCTGGGACAGAGTCAAATCCATTGTATGCAAGCCATACGGGCCGGGTACGAGAAAAGTATTATTATTATTAAGTAAATATAATTAATCTCTAATTTTATTTCATAAAGTTCCATTTTATCTTAACAGAAACGCGGACGTTGTCGTACTAGATGCTGGAGATGTATATACGGCAGGATTACGTTACGAACTTATTCCATTTATTTCGGAAGTTTATAATCTAGGTACTCCTGATTATTACGTCGTAGCTGTTGCAAAGGAAGAGGATGACAATACTGACTTGACGTATCTGAAAAATAAATACACTTGTCATCCTGGAATAAATACAGCTGCCGGTTGGATTTATCCTTTAGCTTATTTGATATCCAACGGATGGATTCGAAGTTACGGCTGCGACTCAGTTCGCGCAGCTGCAGAATATTTCACGAAATCTTGCGTACCTGGTGCTCTGAGTACTGAATACAACATTGGTAAGATATAATTGATCCTATTATAAATTATACAAACAAAAAGTCTTGAAAATAAAATTTTGCTTCACAGGTGTGCCTTATGATAATATGTGCGATCTGTGTCATGGTACCAACTACAGATATTGTCGAAGAGATGCGTCCGAGGATTACTTTGGACACACTGGTGCTTTTAGATGTCTGGTAGAAGGTGGAGGTGACGTAGCATTCGTAAAGCATACAACCGTGGCAGAAAATACAAATGGGAAGCGTCGAGAATTCTGGGCAAGAAATACCTTCACCAAGGACTTTCAGTTGCTATGCCCTGATGGAACACGACTTTCAACCAGCGAGTACAGACGATGTAACTTGGGCAAAGTGCCAGCAAATGCTATTGTTACACGTGGTGGTTATTATGATTATAATGATACTCAAGTACAAGCCTATATAAATCTCTTCATTTACGCTCAGCAGTTTTATGGTAGAAAGGAGCAGGATGAGTTCAGCTTCAGTATGTTTTACAGTCCTCCGCCCCATAGCGATTTAATATTTCAAGATGCTTCGCAACAACTTCACATTATTCCACCAGACAAAAGACAATATAGCGCATACTTAGGTCCAGATTTTATGAGGGCCAAAAGAATAGTAGACTGTGCGGCCGGTGCGTCGGCCATTGGTTATTCTTTATTTGGCACGTTAGTTATGGTCGTTTTTGCATTAACGCTTAGTAGATAAACCATATCATTTTTTTAATCTCTATATCTAGATATTCGTTCTAGAGCGCACAATATCAAAGACTATAGGTGGATTAATTTTTTTCCATTTTGTACACGTCTCTGAGTGAAATACTCCGCACGGTTGATATACAACATGGAAAGGACAGGGAATCTCGAAATGATCTGAAAGTTTTTAAAATTTTTCTATATTAACGTGCTTCTTTTCAAATGTTGTACATCGTTTTTAATCAATGCGACGCAACAGAAAAGTCTAATTTGGTAATGAACTTCTGAAATTCCGCTTAGTGACATTCCGTCCCAACAATAAATTCGTTTTAAATATTAACTTGTTATTTTATACATTTTTTATACACTAATATTCTTTATAGTACAAGTGGCTATGAGCCAGGATGGTCAATGTATAGATAATAATCTAGGATCAAGATAAATGCGAAAAGAAAAAAATCAGTGCCTTCTTAAATTTATGAACGATGCAATCATGTATTTTGCGAAAATACTTAAAGTCTTATCGAAAATCGGTGAGCAGAAGTATATGATCTATTGGTTAGTGCATCTTAATCCGTCCATTTTTATTTATGGTACACTATGAGTAAGCTATATATTTATATTATAGTACATGTATTTTATACTGTTTATACATGTTCATACGAATAAAATGAGATAAACTTGAAAATTTCCTAAAAATATTGTTATATCTATTTTCCTGAAAGTTACTTTAATCAAACTTGATTTCACGTATTTTATAGTGAAGTCTTTCAAATCAATAAAGATCATAAATTTTCAACTCCACTATTGCATCGATTGAAACAGATTCCAGCTACCTTTGGTTTGGCTAATTCTTCCATTCTAGCTGAACAAACAGCATTCAAAGCTTGTCGGCTCACTTGGAATGGACTCCGCTTATCTTTGTCAATTCCATTTCCTGTTCGAAAGATTCTTGGCACTGCCAATTCATTTACTCTTTTGGTTGCTGCAAAGATTAAATTTCAAGAAATCAAGTTTAAAACAAAATGCTAATGAGAGGCACAAAAGTAGTTATGAAAATTTGTTTCTTAATACTCTAGTAGTATTTCTAATTAGTACATCTCCGCTTTCTGACTTTTTAAAAATAATAATACTCAAATAAACCTGTAGCAAACAACGCCTTCTCGTTCACTTTTCCTAGCTGATTGATTGCAATGGGTTCACGAATTTTAGGTTCAGCCAGTTTAGCAATACGCGTTGATAAACTTATCGAAATATCAGTAGTCTTCTTGCAGGAACGTGGTTCCTTCTGTCGATTCGTTGTTTCTTTTGGCTTTGCTAAATTTTTTATTCTCGATGAAGCTTCACATCTAAGAGCACTTTTTTGTACCTAAAATAAGGCAATCATTAGAATCAATTATATATTCTCATTGGATGCTGCCAATTAAGAGTATCGTACTTTGAATGGGTTTGATTCCTCCTTAATATTTTTTTCAATGCATAATAATCTAGGTCGTGATAATTCTTGGATGCGCTTATACCGTTCTAAGGTACCCAATTTATTTTTTCCATATTTGTGGGACTAAGGAATGTATATATATATACGTACACTTTTTTTTGTGCGATTTTAACGCTAATAATAACGAGAACGATTTGATTAATTTACTCTATTAATTTTTAACGAGTTCTTCCTGCGCTTGGAAACTGATCCATTACACTTTTCTATTATTCTTCCCAAAGAATCGACGGCTCGTGTTTTTCTAGGCGTGTTCCAGGAGATTCTGTTCTGTTTATATTTCTTCAAGTAAGTATCAGACATTGCACCATAATGCATATCATGACTGAGTGGGCAAAATAAATAAGATTATTTGCAATTCTTGAAGTAAAAATTAAAAAAATATATCTGTCTTATTCTTACTTCCATGTCGGAGTTGGATTACTCATAAGAGAAAGTTTACTTCGATGACTCATTTTATTAAATAATTAAATAATGGTTCTCTATGAATTAATTACTTTCAATGTATAATTTATATTTGTTACGTTGTTCTTGTAATTTTATGATAATTTTTTTTTTTGAATGGATTATATGAAACTATTGCAATGAGAAGTGGATGGAGGTGTCTTTACATTTTTAAAATTAAGGTTAGAACACGATGCATTGCTGGCTGCGTTTGAAACAGAATATTATGAAATAAGATTGTCGTTTTTTCATATATAATCTATTACTATCTTCATACAAACACTTTTTGTCCGGCCTCAAAATTTATAAAGAATCTCAACAATTTCTTGTCTAAATTCAAAGTCAAACGTACGTTATCGATAAATGAAATTCTATTATCCAAATTTTTATTGAAAAAGTCATGAACTCGAGCACAACAAGCTCGAAGACATCAAGGTATGAGGAATTGGCAATTCCTAAATCCAGAATTGATACGACTAGCAACTTTGATGCTTTTAAGGTATTTAAATTTACGTCATTGATCATCTGTGAATCAAGTAGTAGTTACGCACAGCATCAAAATAACTACTATTTTTCATAACCTTCATAATTCGTAGGTAAAACGTGGTGCACTATCTTACAAAATAACAGATTCTCTAAATAAGTTAGCACAGCCAAAATATTGCACAAGTACAACTGGTTCAATGGAAATTAATGAAACAAAAGAAAAGTCGCCATCGAAAGGGACGCGCACCAATAAGAAAAGTAATAATTTGTATTCAACAATTAATCGTACGAGATTCTAAACAAGAATTTTCTTAGGTGTCTTAAATAATAGAGGCTCTTTAAGTTTCGTTAATACCATAAAAGAGATGCAGGACTCTGGAAAGAAAAAAGGTCTGGAAACATATGCAAGGATTGCGGCAACTAACGATAGACGTTGTTCAAAGCATTTAAAAAATCTTGCGAAACCAAAAAGAATTTTTTCTATGCGAAATCCGTCGGATACTCGATTTTAGATTACATTAATATTTATGTAATACATAGATATTGGTACCAATGAAGAAAATAATATATACTATGAAATTTTCAGTTTATGAATATCTGTAGATTTAAATGGTGTTTTGATTTGCTACGTTTTCACTTCGCTAGTGGAATTGAGTTTACTAAAACTTTGGTAACGTTATAGTTGAGTATACTTTGTTCATACTTTGGTATGAGCAACAAGTGAAATATATTTAAGTGCCAATAGATTTTTAAAAATATAGAATTCTTATTAAGAAGCATTCACAGTGATTAGGGAACAATTACTAATAATAATCAAGATAGGCACCTTAGCGAAAATCGCCAGAAAAGACGAAATTTATTACTTTTTATCAAAAAACTCACGAGAGCAGTTACATGTTTTTTCTCACTGTCATAACGTCGGTAGCCGATTACTCCCTCTGCATGCTAGAGACTTACAGCGCTATCTAGCATACATGAACGAAAAAAAAGGCTATTCGCTTTGTCCAAAGCATTCGCTTTGCCCGGATTTCCCTTAAATGAAATTGATCTACTATGCATTGGGAAAACAAAACTTAAATCCATCATGGGATCATGAGTGTATTCGTTTGATTTAAGTGTCATTTTTATATTCGTACCACTTTTTGGCCAAATGAAATTTCCAAATTAACATGAATCCATATATTTAGGCTCGCAAATCCAAAAATTAAAGTAAATATTTTTAATCATGGGGGAAATTATGAAATAACAGTGTAACTATGTGTAACCAAGTTTCAAGATTTATTCGAACCCCAATTTAAAAAAAGTCCTAAAATAATTTTCTTTTGAGTTTTGATTTCATACAAAAATGCCACCTAAAGCTGCGCCACCGAAAAGTGGCAAGGACAAAATGAATAAAGGAAAAAATAAGGGAAAGTATGTCTTACCGTAAACTGTTTCCGCACAAGCATATAAACTATTATTAAAAATACACTCATATAATATTTCAATATATCGTAGGCATAAGAAGCGTAGATTAAATCTGAAAGGATTTTTGAAGACGCCAGCCGACTGGGCAAGATTCGATGCCTGGGCAAAAGTTAATGCTCAACCAAGAAAATTACCTGAGCCAGAACCAATCGTATTATTTATTCCTAAATTTTTAAAAATATTTATAACCCAAATAAATCTATATAACTAACTCTTATGACTTTCATCGTACAGGAAAGATTGGCGAAACCTTTAAGCTATTTTAAGAAAAGGCTACAGGTCTTATCAAAACCGCAAAAGAAACCAGATTCGAGTATTAATTGTCGATCGGGCTTTGAAATCTCGAAGGCTGCATTGAAAGCGAAACCTTCGAAAAGAATAATAAAAATGTCGCTATTCGTCGCACGGGCGGTAGACTACGGTCGAGAATTTCCATTGCAAATATCGCAGGCAGCTTTGCGATACAAGCCGAGTCAAAGGATACTGGAAATAAGTCAGCCATATAAGTTCATCCCGGAGGAGTGCAGATCTTTGGAAATATCTAAAAAAGCACTGAAGCATAAAACTACTGCTAGGGAGAGGAGAATGGCTATAGGGAAAAAAGCAATCGAGTGTCCAGATCAACTCACCGATGAGGAAATTGATATTCTGATGACACCAACAGGAATTCGTAGAAGCGCATTGAATTATAAGGTTAGTTTCTTTATTCTATTCAGTCGCCAATATACATAATAAGTTCTTATGTTTCACAGTTTACGTCATGGATGCTATTGCTGTCATTGCCTTCGTACCGATTCTTGAAAGAGAGGAGCGACGAGGATGCGAAAATATGGAAAAAGTTGCTGGTCGAAGAAAGTGAAACACGTGGTAAAAAAGCATTGGAGGAGCAGAAGAAAAAGTTGAAACCAAAAAAATCAAAGGCGAAGCAAAAGAAAGCATCGAAGAAGAGCGAGGAGAGTCCCGAAAAAGAAGAGAAAGCTGGTGATCAGAATGTAGAAAATATCAAAGAGGAGAAAAAAGAAGAGCCTAACGAAGAGCCTATAGAAGAGCCTAAAGAAGCGCAGGATACGGAGAAACAGGAAGACGAAGAAAATAAAGATGCAGATAATCAAGATCAAGTTGAGGAGCAAGAGAAGTTGGACACCGAATCGAAAAAAGTTGAGAATGCAGCGGCCGAGGATACAAAGCCAAAAGGGATGGTACAACAATCAAAGAAGAGAAAAAGGAAAAAGGTTCAAAAAGGAAAAGGGAAAGAGGAAGAAGCAAATAAAAAGAAAGCAGAAAGAAATGCCTGGAGAACGGAACCATCACCTTGCAAAATGGAGGCATATAAAGTGTCGAAGGCTGCTCTAAAAGGAAAAGGTATTTTTATATTGTAGTACAAGCATAGTATAGTCAGTACGTATATAAGTATATTCAACATTAAAGTTACTAATTGATTTGTTTTGCCCTCGCTAGTCTCACCGCGAATGGCCGAATTGGCTAAACCGCATGTCCACAAGACTGATTCCTGCAGGAAGAATCCATTTGCAGTTAAAAAAGGGGCTCTGTCAGCTTCGGCTTCCGGCCGCGTAATAGAAATGGCGCAGCCATCTAGACCACGCGATGCCGTAACAAGAGAACCACCTCGTGAGAAAGATGCATATGGTCGTCCCATATATCCAAAACCGGTAAATACGTATTAAACTTGAAAATATCATAATAATCGATAACTGACATAAATAAAAAAAATCATGATTTTTTCCCAATCTTTCTAGCCATATGGTAAACGTGTGCTTAGATTAAAACCATACGTCATGGGTAAGTGCAAGGACAAGGAACAAAAGATGGAAAAGTCAAAGAAACCAAAGCCAATAGATCCAATAGCTTATGCAAGTACCATTGATCCTTGTATCGATCCTGAAGGAGCCAAAAGACAAGCCAGAGCCAGGAAGCGTGTTGAACAGATGAAAAAGACAAAGAAGTCTCAAAAGATAAAAGGAAAGGCTGACACTAATAAGTCAAATACAAAAGACAATGAAGCTGAAGCTACTGTATCAAATACAGAAGATAATATAGATGAAGCTACTGTGCCAAATACAGAAGACAATGAAGCAGAAACGCAGGAGACGGAATAATACGAAGAAAGGCTGTATTAATCAACAGGAAAAAGATCGATACTAAGAATAAGCAATGGAAGCAAGTCTTATGTTGTATGACGCATAGAAATAATATTACTGTCGGAATAACTCCTAGAACTTGGTATTCATACGTAGTTGATAAATATTATGAAATATATATCTCTTAGCTCATAAAGAAAGATAACTAACATTTTTTAAAGATATATTGCTCTTGGTATTTCAGGGTAGAAATAAAAACACAGTTTAATAGGCACTTATGCATAAATTCAGCGTAGCTCGAGAAGAACTCGTTGAGTGCAATCTCCTATCAAAAAAGGTGTACATACAGAGTTACGTGTTGCGTGTGGCCCAAGGAGGGGAAGTATCGATCAACACTGAAATGACTTGGTGAAAATATCGATATGTTTGACATGTGGATGAAACATTGGATCCTTAGTCAGATACTCTGCTTCTTGATTGTCGATGCTATTAAGTATTTAACTCTTGTCATTTTGTCGAGGTCAGCTGTAAGCGTAGCTCTCGAAGGTGCATTGCCTCCTTGATTGCTTCTGTGAGAATGATATATTCAGCCTCCTTGGGCGATAAAACCACTGACGTTGCTTCTGGGATTCCCAGGGAAGAGCTGCGCCACTCAGGGCAAAAACATAGTCTGATCAGCTTCTTACATATACGTGCATACTACTGTCTACCAACTTGCCGAAGTCATTTATATATGTGTATATATATATATATATATATATATATATATATATATCTTTCTTGAGACGAGACATACTGTCACCAGGGTCAAGACTGGGCATCATCCTCTTCACAAGAGTTTCAACCTAGGTCCCGTGGCTCTTACTCGAAAAATATTTCTAAAAATATACTTTTTAACTCAGGGACTTTCGTAATTACTTCTTCATTACGCCTGATATGCAAATATGCTGTCATGATATCCGCTTGTTGTATTTCAAGATCCATGCATATGGTAGAGTAAGAGCAACTCGTTATCGGATGGACTTATGCCACGCTATAGGAGCAATCAGGAGTCGGATGATAATGAAATTTGAACTACCAATTATAATTATTCGCTGCTGTTCGGTTTTTCCGTTTTATGCCATTTTATTGATTTTTAGGATTCAAGACTTACTACGGAGTTCTAATTATTTTCTCATCGAATGATCTCCCGAGGATCATTCTTAATCAGAGTTGTGATCTCAATGAAAATTACTTCCTCTCATTATTCATAATGTTGTTTTTACGTATAACTATAAATTAACGTATGCACCTTGTAAGCATGCTCATAACTGCGTTATAGTGCCGCCATTGTTATCTGTAGTATTTCAGAATGACTAATAATTCGTAGTAAAATATTATTTCAAAAGATCGTCACGTATTAATCATTTCTGAAACAAATAACTAAAATGTTACCAATGCTATTTTACAATCGCGCCCGTTGGCAACAATTCACATGATACGCACAAAGCATATGTTATAAATAAATAAGAAGTCCAAGATTCAACGACAGTTTCAAACCACCCAGGAAAAAAATATTGTAAAATAAAATTCAAAATTTGTCTCTATCTCATCATATAGGAAAATCTCATAGGAATTGAATGTGAAAATGTAAATTCTATATAAATAATATACCCAAGGAGAAGTGTTATGCATAAATGCGTTCAGACAGAGAGAAATTTTTGGTCCGAGTATACAATTATATATGATTATATATAATTATTTTTTTCCCATGCATGAAAAGGATCATGTAATTCTGATTAAAAGAGTGACGTCCAATGTTATCCATACGCAACAAGATACGACCTTGGTATGTGCAATGACTTCAATATCATGATTATACATATATACCATATGCGAGATAATACAAATCTAAGAAAAGAATCTGTTCACGAGCTCTGAAACCATTTGAAAAGGCGTGTATGGTAATAGCAATGCAATAATGTATACATTAAAATATATATACATATATAAAAGAGTAACCGGTATATAAGGCGTGGTAGAATGAAGTTTCGTGGTTTTTACATTATATATTACTTTTTGACTTGTACAGTAAATAATATAAATGTGCTATCTTAAATAGTATATGGCTCTGTTATGGCGTCTTTCAGTCTTTAATTCAAATGGGATTTAAATGTCCAAAGCGTCGCGAATAAAGAAGAAAGAATTAACGGTTAGAGATTAAATACGTCTTGCGAAATAATAGGTAATCGTGACATGGCTTAAGTATTTTAAATTTTGTACCATGTTATCGTTTGTAAATTACCTTACAAATGTATACTATTACTTTTATATATGACTGTACCTATAGTTATTTCGGATAATTAGAGTTTGGCTATTTTGATTTGGTCAAACAACATTTACATTACCAGTTTTATCTCCAGTACTTCTTACGCGTAACTGTATCTTATAGCCGCTTTATATTTCCTGTTCATTTGATAACAAAAATGAAAAATTGAATGTGTTTATGTTTGCTGCGTATATAAATTGTAATTCCACAAATACATAACCTCTGCAAAGCTTGTGGCACACTGTACTAACATTTTTCTTGGAAGGTAATTGCATTTCCCACGCATCTTCCTCATGGGGAGAAGTATATATGGTTTCACTTGACTCATACGAGCTTCAGTGTTTATCCAGACGCTGCAGTGGTCGTGCGGTCTGATAAATAATTTTCAATTTTGTATCGACGCGAAATAGAAACTGGTGCTTATTCAAAATGCGCCGTGAATTCTTTTTGGCGTTCCTAGGTGTCGCCATTGTCGCAATGGCGGGAAACGTCAAAGCAGATGAAGATCCAGAAGTTACAGCTCCCATTGGAAAAATTCGTGGTTCCTATATGACTAGTAGACTTGGTAAAAAAATTTATGCATTTCGCGGTGTTAGGTATGCCGAACCTCCCGTAGGACAACAAAGATTCCAGGTCAGTTATAATATTTCTGTGTAAATGGCATTTAAAATTTTAATTATCTTTATGCAAAGCAACACACTGTAGTTACCTGCATTATGTGATTATGCTATAATTCCCGACCATAAAGACACTGTCTGTAAAAGAGAATTTGTGAATAATTTTCCGTAATTAGGACGCGTTATTTGCCAAGAGTCTAACGAGTCTTTCCGTTTTACCGAGAATCATAATATAGCTAGCAGGTTCTGATGATGAATCATGCTGGAGTCAATGGACAAAATTACGCGAATATACACGTCGCATAAAATTATTGGCAATTGGATCGACCTTCCTTACACAGCCGTTATTCCAGAACCTTCGCATGTTTTGTACTTTAAAAATAGATTCATTTACCGAACAAGATCACGCTATTAGAATTTCTAATATTTTAATCATTATAGCAAGCCATACCAGCTAAGCCTTGGCCCGATGTCTTCAATGCTTCCGTCGAAGGACCCTCGTGTCCTCAAAAATACACGCAATTGGTCAATGAGGATTGTCTTCGATTAAACATATACGCGACAAAGGTAATGTCTTGACTTGTTTCCATTATACATAAAAAATACTGCATTCAAACAATCAAGTTTCCTTATAGGTCCTGTTTAAAGCTCTTACTTGATTTTTTAACACATTCTGATAAGACCTTAAAGGATTTCGACAGAAACAAATGAGAGTTTAAGACAAAGACTGTAAGGAAACTTTGAAGTCAGGCTGTACTGCGTCCTATAGTCACAATAATGATATAACAATAATACACAATACGGTATTGTTATATGAATGTCCTTCGGAGCGAATAATATTCCAGTGAGAAAATTTAAATGGTTAGATGTCTTTAGACTTTGAAAGAATCAAGAACAGGGTATTAACGTTGCATTAGACGAATTTGTAAAACAATTTTTTGCTATACATTTTTGGAATCAAAATTTTGCAATAGGTAATGAAATATATATGCAATAGTAAATATACATGCGATAATGAATAACAATGTGTGCAATATAACCAAAAGTGCAATATAAATTTGTACAAAAAAATTACAGTTGCCGCCGAAAGTTGGAACAAAGGGAAAACCTGTGAAGAGACCAGTTGTCGTATTCTTTCATCCAGGAGGATTTTACGGGGGCTCCGGACAAGGTTACATCTTTGGACCGCAATATTGGATGGATCAAGATATTGTATTGGTTACAACGAATTATCGTCTTGCGTCCTTGGGTACGTGCATATACTGTATATTGACTATACTTTGGTACGGTTGAGGAAAAAAACGTTTATAGCACAGCGACACAAATTCTAAAAATAGACTTTGAAAATACAATTTCGCAGGCTATATAAAAAAACAGACACTACATATGTTCATCACGTTTGTTGTGTTGTGTTGTTGCTTCAGGTTTCCTAAGCACCGGTGATTCTCTGGCACCTGGAAATCTTGGTCTTAAGGACCAAGTCGAGGCTTTGCGTTGGATTAAGAAAAATATTGCCTCTTTTGGAGGCGATCCTGATTCCGTGACTATAACCGGTTACAGTGCCGGCTCTTGGAGCGTTATGTTGCATATGCTTTCACCGATGTCTAGGGGACTATTTCACAAAGCAATTTCAATGAGTGGTGCAGCCACTTTACAGGAACCACTTCCAACGGAGCAGAAACATTTGGCCAAAAAACAGGCGGAACTTCTTGGCTGTCCAACTGACACTACTGGAAATATGTTGATCTGTTTGAACACAAAGACGATCGAAGAGTTTGCTGAAAGTTATGAAAAATTCTTTGTAGGTTTTTCGTTGTTGGTTTTCGTTGTTTGACTTGGTAAGATTGGAATAATTTTTCATTATTTTCTAGGAATGGCATCGCGATCCTATTTTAGTTTGGTCTCCGGTGGTAGAGCCTGAAGTAAATGGAGTTGAAAGATTTCTTCCAGCTCAACCTGTTGATTTAATTCGACAGGGAAAGATATATGAAGTGCCATTGATTGTCGGTGTTACAAAGGATGAGTTTGGTGGCGTAGTTACTTGTCAGTTCTAATTTCTTGTTGATATAAGACACATGCAGTTTATAATTGAGTAATACTTTGAGCTCATGAGTGCCTTTCTTTATGCAGCAATGATTGAAGAAGCACGCAAAGGAAATACTTCTACATTCGATGATCTTGATCAGAATTGGGAGACTATTGCACCCATTAGTTTTCTTTATGAACGTGGTACACCTCGATCCAGAAGGATAAGTCAGGAACTGAAAAAGTTCTATTTGAAGAATCAACCAGTTAGTCTAGACAATGCTGATGGACTCGCTCAGGTATGTATTAGATACTTATTTTTCAAATATGGAACCAATATACACTTTACATTATACTTTTCTTTGATTTGTTATTTTAGCTTTATGCTGACTCTGTCATTATATTTCCCGTTCATCGTTTTGTCAAATTGATCAGTGCTGCTTCGGCGCAACCAGTTTATTATTATAAATTTTCTTATCAAGGACGATTCAGTCACAGTGTATGGAGTGACACTAAAAAACCTTACGGTAACTAATATTATTGAAAAACTTGTGACAAGTCTGTCTATTAATGCTGTATATTTTTTTTTATCAATTGCTTATTCCGTTTTCTTTTTTCTTTAAATAGGTGTGGTCCATCATGATGATCTATTGTATCTCTTCTACATAAGCTTCTTCCCCTATTTCAACGCAACGGATCCTGAAATCATCGCTGTTGAGCGATTAACCACAATGTGGACCAATTTTGCAAAAACTGGACAACCAATACCGATCGACAACGAAGCTTTTAAGAATGTCAAGTGGCCGGTATACACCGACAGGACTAAAGAATATCTCGACATTGGAGATAATCTCGTAACAGATTGCGGCCTCTACCAAAACAGAATGAACTTCTGGGATAACTTATTTCCGCTTACACCTTTGACTCGTCATACAGGCGTTAAGCAATAAACTCATACATGAAACGATGTATTTCTATTGAACAATTGTTTTTTAACTGCTTGCTCGATATAGAGAGGATCTGCTGTATAGTGATGGTAAATATATTATACCTAGTGTACACAAAAAAACAACATTTTTTTAATTCATTAATGTAAATCAAGGTTCTACATTGTTACCTTAGCATCACCACTTTAGAACAGATGATCTAAAGGATATTTGTTGTAACTTACATAAAAAATAAAGATCCTGCCCTTATATCTTTGGATCTGAAACTTGTAGCTTCACCAAACCTTCACTCAATTCCCAAAACTTCTTGCCCTTCGATGGATCCTTTACACCTTCAGAAAGACCATATTCCTGAAAATAGATTGAATGATAATAATAGCAAGTCGATATTAATCTTCAAGAAGAAGAGTATTAGGAATCATTTTTTCTCACATGACAGTCCAAGAAGTATTTGCCATTAACGGCAGCAACTTCGTCAGAGACTGCTAAGTGGATACTTGTTTGTGCTCCTTGCTCAGGAGTCTTGAAGAACCCTTTGATGATGAGATTCAAGCCCCAGGACAATGGCGCTGGTACGTTTCTCCATATTCCACTGTCTATCATTCCCGGATGAAGACAATTGGCCGTAACTCCTGAACCTTCCAAGCGACGCGCGAGTTCCAAGGTGAAGACTATATTCGCGTACTTGGAAACGTAGTACAAATAGGCAGGAAACGTCGTTGTAGGATTCACATTATTCAGATTCAACGTGGCAAGCCGGTACAATTCCGATGCAACAATTACTATACGACTGGGAGCCGATCGCTTAAGTAAATCTATGAAAAATAATAATATCATAATCAATCAATACCTGTAACTATTCATAGATCAATCAATTACTTATTCACACAGGACCAAGTTTCGATCGACGGAATTTCATGATTGCGCGGTTGAAATTACCAATCAAAAGATGTGTCAGCAAAAACGGTCCATAATGGTTAGTTGCCATTGTCATCTCGAGGCCGTCATTAGTGACTTTTTTTCTGAACGTCTCGGCGGTTCCAGCATTATGTATTAGTACGTCCAAACGTGATTCCTCTCTGTTAATTTGTTGAGCAAATTCTCTGACCGATTGCAAAGATGAGAGATCCAATTTTCGTACAACCACATTGCTGTTCCCAGTCTCCTTGATTAATTCATCTGCAAGAATATTGCGTTACCATTGCACAGGGTTGAAGATATAGACTTTAATGCTGGCACGTACTGTATTGTTCGAAATAATGAAGATTTTAGAATTTGCATTTTCAAACAATGACATTATAGATAAAAAAAGTAATACCGGGAATTACATTAATGGGATATCAACAATCAATGAATTATTCGAAACGACCAGGCGTATAATTGGCTAATTATTTACATAGATTACCAATTATCACAAATGTATGTATTATTACAGTTAATTAAATACTACTGATTACGAGTACACGCTAGTAACGGTATTCATTTATGCAGTCATGCAATGACAAAATTTCATTCAAGAATATACCTCTGAGTTTATTTGCGCTCTCTACGTTTCGACATCCCATAATAACCTTGGCTCCTCTCTTAGCAAGGTCCTTGGCTGTCTCTTTTCCAATGCCAGAAGTGCATCCCGTAATGATTACTGTCTTGCCGTCCATCTTATTTTTGCTCTTGCAAACTCCTAGCGTGTAATAAACGAAGACACGTAATGCGATGAGAAAGAGTAGAGCGCCGCCAAGCACTACAATGATGGCCAACCAGCACAAAGTGGGGCAATTGAGAATGTCCAAAATCATGATCTGTAATAATATCGATATGTCTGGTACCGAGAAAAGGACAAAAATAACGTCCATTCAAGCAGACAATACAATGAAAAATGTCGAAGGTTAGAGCACCTTGTACTCTTGTCCGCGTCTCAAAAAAATAATGATATATTCCGTTAATGTTCTTTTTTTAATATTTGCATAAGTTACGAAATGGAACGTCGTACTACGAATACGATTTGAATATATTATTTACTTAACATGCTCTACGCATGTATGTGAATATTTTTTAGCATTACGGTGATGCTCTTTTATGTTGCTATTACAGATGTTATACATTCTTATGCTACGTAGCCAATCGTCCCAAACTTGAACAAGAGAAATTTTAAGTCCGGATGAGAACCCTCGATCACATTTCAACTTTTTTATCGTTAATTTTCTTTACTGCAATGTCTTCCTTCAAATATTATATTCACTAATGTCACGTATAAATCGAATAGCGATCAAGCAGCCTCAGCGTATTCAACTATGTCGTATGATTTTCTATTATCGATCCTCCTTCAATGCCTAAACCAACGACTATCCTCGCTCAATAGTCACGTAAATTCCTAATTCATAGTCAAGTGCACCACATCGTACGTAGAAGTTCAGTTTTATAAGTTTTCAGAATAATTTCCATTTGTAGATTTGAATAGTTATCAACCGTCGGTAACAATTACTTTTGTACCATCAAGTCACATGAGTCATGACCACCAGCGACATAGGGTGCAAGTAACCGACCGATCCCGGGTAAATTTCCAAAAGGTTAGACCCTGTGACAATCCTCCCGACGTTGCAAATTGCTTGTAAATATCTTACAGTAGAGTGGAGTGCATCGGACTTTCTATTACTACTTGACCGATAGCATGCGATCGTTCGTCGGAAATAGTAAGCGTTTGTAAATGTATAATTTGTCAGGGTGAAGTTCACCGATCGTCCAACTACGACCATACCTATTGTGTGCAACCGTCATCTCGATGTCACAGAAAGAAAAAACGCAAAAAAGTATCATTGCCTTGCTTCACGTCTGTACTCTGTGGGAATTGCGTCGAAAGTAGGTAATGTATTATTTTTTTGTCTTACGCTACTCGTTAAAGCATGTTTGTGCTACGCAGCCACTGGTCATAAAATTGATAATAAAAAGACAAGACGCGAAAAAGTATTATTATACGTTGCATCACGTGTGCAGTCTATAAGGATTGTATCGAAAGTAAGTTTAATTTAAAGTTTATTAACATCAATAAGACTGCTTATCAATTTTTTTAGCAGAATTCGTTGACAACGTTCTTATTAGTTTTAATAGGATAGACTTCTATAGAGATTTTATGAAAATTCTTAAAAATTTTTTAAAACCATGGACACAGTATAATTTTTAAATAAGTCGTCTTAAATCTTAACTGGTGCATCCTTCATGCATGCGCCATATATAGATTAAGCAACTTTTATATTGTTGGTATTATAAATTTGTTACGCTCTGCTTACAAAAGTCTATTATAACCGATTAAAAATAATTAATCGGAAGTAATCAGATTTGTACATCAGACATTATCTACTGAATATTATAGATATTTACTACTGAGAATAAATGAGATTCCCATTCATTCCAATAGAAAAATTATTTTTTAACGTGTAATCATCAATAAAATCGTATTGAACACGATAACCCATTCATTCCAAATAATGTGCCCCGATTGAATCCGATTGTGATTTAATCGAATATCTATCGGTTTCTATTCATTTTAATCGGTTTGCTAAAGCAGGGTATATTCATATATTGATAAATAATACAAAATTCTTTATGTAAGTTACATGCTTGTGCGCAATCCTTACGTTAGGGTTAAAAGCCAATTTAACAGTGGGAATATAATTTCTATATTATAATACTAGTATATAGCCCCACGGAAATTTGTTGACCTTAGACTTCAAGAATACTCGCAATTTTTTTACTTCCCTACATGTCAAGTAAGTCCAATGAACTGCATAACAATTTGTGGCTAAAATAAATTATCATACGTTTAAAATATCATTAACGTACAGAAACGTACTCACGTTGATTTTATCGGCGATTTTCAGTCAATTTGTCACAGATGAATGGTATATTCCTCTTGCGAATAACACTTCTTCCTTGTAGAATCTTTACACGACTGGACGCAGCAGTGCCTTACCGAGTAACAGGTATCCCCACTTTCCATTTGATAGTTCCTGGAATTTAGAATGGCCTTGACAGTGGTCAGACTTTCTACACGAAGAGAAAGATTATAATTTTGTGGATGTGAGTATTAACAAATTAATGATTAATAATTTGATTTTTTTTAAGTATAAAAACGTTCTCAGTACTTTGAATTAAATTATTTAACATATTAGTTTTATGTCGTACCTATATAAATTAGTCTTAACAAGGTTCTATGTCTATTCATTCCTTCTCAAAGGAAATAGAACAGAACGATACGACAGGTGGTTTTGCACAGGATAATGCACTTAGAGTCTTAATAAATTTTCTCTCCATTTGAGAACGTCTGCCGGATATGGCACACTTCTTAATGCATTTAATGACCCTGTAAGATATTGTAGCAAGTGGAAGGTCCAATTTAATGATTGGATATTATGGTCGTTGCATGATTTTATTATTGTGAGATACCATAGTATATAACCATTTAATAGAACAATTCAATGATTGATATCTATAATTAATTCTATAATAATAATATATACATTAATACAGTAAATGATTCGTAAGATTGTATATATTTGTATGATATTACACATCGTTATGAATATAATTAATTTTCATGAACTCAAAACATAAAAATTCAAATTCTTTCAGATGGTCGTAATTTCATGGCGTCATAGCAAATTTCAAATATATCGCGCGCTATTTCACGATATTTCTTTTAAGGATTTGTCTTACAATTAGCCACCAAGAAGAAATAAAATAGAAGGAATTTTATTCATTTGCTGTTCTACTTTTTTTTTGAGATATGAGAGATATGTATTTTTAACTGACAATTTTTTAATTTTTTCTCATTACGAATCATATTCGTTTTATACAATTAATTATACTTCGATCATTTTATAGCGATCATTATTATCGCATGTACGAGCATCGCAAACTCTACACGATTTATATTTTTGATATTTTTAACTGACTCGAGCGTTTGGAGTGAACGTTTCTACCATTTCCGTTGTTATCAGTCGGATTACAGGTTTGCAGTGTTAAATGTGCGATGCGTACATTTTTAATCCTGAGCACTTTTCTTAGATGCGCGATTCTCTGATTCAAAGTAGAAATCGTATTGACCTTCTGGTGCAGTTCCTGTTTCAATTGCTCGTACATAGAGTGAGAGATTAATTCCTCTGAATCCGCAATCTCTTGAATAGTTTAAGTCAGATATTAGTAAGGAATTTTTCCGAAATACATGAAATCAAATTTCACCGTTTAATTACCAGAAATCTTGCTGGGAATGTTAACCGAAGGCAACCATTTTTTGTTTGAACGACGAAAAATCCACGTCCAGAAAAAGAGGCCGATGATTATCCATCCTCCAAGGATTCTAAATACATTCTTCAAATACTGACTGATGTTGAAGTAAATATTGGACGCTTTGGTAGCCACCTGCATCAGACTTGATGGTTTGATTTTCAATAGCATTTCATTTTCATTCGTTTCTTGCCCTTTGTCGGTTTCTAATAAAGAATAATTTACTTAGCGAATATTATGAAAAATCTGTAATTAACTTATTGGATACTTGAATCGAGATGAACAATTTGTAAATTTAACAATTTAATTTGTTTAATATTGATTTTAATTTTTCTCACAAAAAAATGCCAGATGAACAATGATCAAAATTGCATTCGTGAAATATATCATCAATTTATATATTATAAATATATTGGTAAATCATTCAAGCATTCAATTCAACAGGCATTAAATTTATCAATTTAAGCATCCGTCGTATCCACGAATTTCCATTGTTCATACCGTCAAACCTTTGGGACGATGGAGATCTGGTTATGAGGTCCGCTTCAATTTTGGATTTTAAATCCGTTAAAACCTTGTCAATAGTTCCTTGTTGAGAATTCACCAATTGATTGATTACGGTGTTACTAAGCTTCATCTCAATTTTCGAAAAGACTTTTCTGTTTAAAATATTCCAGTTCTCTTTTTTTGTACGTATGCTATTTGCTGGGGTGTAATTGTGAATGTCGACGTAACGAGGATAATACACCTTGAGTACTTCTGCCATTAAAACTAAAATGGCAAGTTATTGATGGCACCCATGAGAAAGAGTCTACAGTGGAGCCGTGAAATCATTTTCTTTTTAGGTTTTAACTCTAGGGGGGTTAGAATGTAACGGAGTCCCTTAAATGTGGCACTGATGTCACGACTCGGCTATACTATGTTAATTGTTATTGATATGTAATCACAGTTCTATACCTCCATCAGAAAAATCACGTGAAATATTTTTTTTGGCCCCGGATGATACAATTTCGTCGAGCCATGTATAAATTTCTTCGACATCGTCAGTTTGATTTCTTTCGACTCCTTCGCTCGTCATCGTCTTCATTGAAATTAAGTAGGAACTTTGAAGTTCATCATTTTTCTCAGCAAAAGCTATGTAATTTAATAACCCATATATAATTTTTACACACTGTAACAGATGTACAATCAATTTAGTATAATAATTCTGATATTAGCGTTGGGAACTCGCGCTTTCCTGTGCAAGCTACAAATTGTAAAAAGTTAACTTCATTACGATACCGTTCTTTTATTCTATTTTGCAGTACAGAATTTCAATTTTGCCTAAAATAATCGGCAATGCAGGCTATGTTCCGAAATTCACTGCAAATCTGTGAACATTGTTGCGTCCTTGTTTGTCTGCACGCAGTAGAGTAAGACACGAGACTGCCATAGAATAAAATCCCTAGATGATACAGAGAAGCGACACTTCACCGATTTTCTGTCACCGATTGTCTGCGGCCATATTGGAATTAAGTAGATTTCGAAGAAATATCAGTGCAAATGCCGAAATGTAAAGAGAAATTCAAAAAAATTCGGCACAAATTGAGGTTTGGACATTTTTTTTGGACTTTCATCTGATGTAAGAAAGTTAATGTCAGTTTGATATTAACGTCCAAAGGTTAGTACGGGAAGAAGAATATTCATATCGACCAATCAGAGAATGCGTTTACGCGTTTCCATCATTTTGGAGGAGTGCAACAAAAACAGTAATTTCTGAATTTTGTATTCTATTCCTTTTCGAAGAAATTAATAATATACATTTATACTAATCAATGAAATTTATTTTATTATATCCACTTCGCACTTACGTTACTGTTATGCATTCACTTTATCGAGTGAGAACGAATTTGGTGGACCCTGCCAGAGCCCAACCTGGGTTCACCACACTCGTTTTTACGTGGTTTCTTCAGAAAGAGTGGTCCAATTTAATTGCGAATACGCGCATTTGACAGCCGATAAATAGCCCAAAATTCTGATGTATAATAAGTTGATGTTATCATTACACGGCTACCACGGGATACGCATTATCGACGGAGGCGATGATCACAAAATCCTACTCCTAAACTCGCCGCTAAGATTTAGCGCCATGTATTTGGTATCGCCTAAAACCGTAACGTTGTGCAGCTCCCTACTCATTTCTTTTAAAACCGTAGCATTGCGCATCTCCCTGCTCATCTTTGACTTTAGCGCATCTTTCATAATAAATGATATGACAGTCAACGGTATGGTTGATGAATTATCAGTTGTTACCGTCAGTAGTTATCCACTTACCAAGGTTGTTGTTCAATTCTTACCACCATATTCAGTAAGATTTCTAGTCCGTGTGAATTCGTGAAAACAGATGGCAGGGACGTAGCCCGGTAATGAGACATAAACTGCCATAAATATTACGATAGCAGGCATCCAACGTAACCGTGCTAAATTTTAGGTGGTGAAGTGTCAAGAAGTACGGCGATGGACTTTGAAAGCCCGGACGTGGAGAAAGAGTTTCCGGGACTATATGCTTCGGAATCGGCTAGGAAGAGTAATGAGAGCGATTGTAAGATCCTCTTCGTTTGGAATTGGAATAACGGATTTATTACTCCAAAAATAAATAGCATGAGGGTTGCAGTACTGTCAGTGGTACATCAGTATGAGTCTTATATGATGAACATAAATGATTATTAACCTAGCCTTATATAGATGCATGATTCATATGCTGATGACAAAACTCTTAATTAAATAATTATTGAATGAATCTATACGCTTTAAGGTTATCGAATTGTTTAAATAAATTTTTTAATTGACAGAGGCTTGTCAGATTTGAATCTGAGGAATCATCTTACTCTTCTTTACTTTTCGATTATTCTTTATCTGCACAGTTAGTGACGAAGGAGGACATGAGAAACATTCCAAGAAGGAACTCTTAGGTGGGAAACGAAAGGAGAAGAAAGATAGAAAGGATCGGGGCTATGCTACATTAGAAGGGGAAAGCTCACCAGACGAAGAACAAGAAACAAAGTACTACAAGATTTTTCAAACTCTTTTCTGTATTAAAATATAAGGGCTGTATATATATTTTAATATTTTTATTTAAAGACCACAGTAGAGGTTAGATATACTTTGCTGCGGGTTCTACCTCCATAGAAATTTCATATCCAAACAAACCAGAAAAAATTAGCATGTAATAAATTCCTTGTGTATTATTAGCACATGCCTCATAATTAGGTTTACTTATAGCCTTGACTTTTTTCTTCTTTGTGATTCAATTTCTATATTCAAACCCATAGGTCTGAACGAGGTTGCACTAGCCATCTGGTTTTCATTTGAATACATATTCTACTGTCATAGATGTCAGAAAACAGTTTAGTTACAAGTTTTTGTGACTTTGTGCTTTTAATTGGCCTAATTGTGGCTTATATAATGAACTTATACTTCATTGTCCAAGTTTTAATAATATACGCGCGTAGATGGGATTAGAAAATGACATTACTTTGTTACGTGGATCAAGCACAATTACCTTGTATTTGTTTTTCAAACTCATACTTCTGAAGAATGAATCATCGTCTGAAGCAATTTACGAGCAGAAATTATTTTAGGAGTCCATCAAAGTCAAAGAAGACCAAAGCTTTCAAGTTCCCTTCGAAGAAAGAGAAACGTGAAAAGTCTAGGGAGAAAGATGGAAAGGAAAAAGAATCGGAAAAGGAGAAAGACAAGAAGAAGCGGGACAAGGAGGATAAGGATACCGAGAAAGAAAAGCGGAAAGATAAGGAAAAGGATAAATCCAAGCAGAAATTAAAGGATCGTAAGAAAGGAAAGCATGGTGCAGAAGAGGTTCTAGATATTGGTGGTATGTCCTAATACTTCACTACTTTTTAATTTTGTATACCTGACCATACTCCACATGATTTTAGACGAGCAGCCTATATTCGGTGTCAGTTTGCACTTGGCTGTGGAGCGAAGTCGATGCCACGACGGCGTAGAGCTACCTTTAGTCGTACGCGACTGTATCGACTACGTGGAAGAGTATGGCATGAACGTAGAAGGCTTGTACAAAGTTCCTGGAGTCAAATCAAAAGTTCAGTCTCTAAAGAAACTCTACAATCAACGCGAAAGCGTCAATATTTCAGAATTTGAGCCTACAGTAGCCACAAGCCTATTAATACTCTTTCTCAGGTAAAGCAAACAAAATGTTAAAAAAAAATAACGAAACAGACATTAGAATTTTCTTATTTGTATTCAATTAGGGAACTACCAGAACCCGTTCTAGAGAACAGCGAAACAATATCGCGATTCGAACAGGCTGCTTCTACTAAGGAAGTATCTCAAAGGGAAGCACAACTGGTCCAGCTGACTCAACAGTTACCAGAATGTAACAGAGTTCTCCTGGCGTGGGTCACACTGCACTTGGATCACGTTACTGCGCGTGTGAGTTTGTCAGATGACAAGAGACAAAGTAGATTCTTACTTGGTGAAACGTTTACAGGAAAAAACAACAAAAATGAACGCTCAAACGATCGCAATGACACTGAGTCCCGTCCTGCAGATGAGCCACCGTTTACTTCTAGCTTTATTATTTCACTGTAAAGCTCTACATCCAAACGTCCGGTTGACCAAGTACATTCCACCATTAGCATCCGGTAGCACAAATCTGCCGGATACCGTCGAGAGTATAGCTGCCGAATTGGCCAAGCAGGAATCCCTTCTCTCTCAGATTCACATGCAGATGAACGCCGGCTTCGTGACAAAGTCGCGTGAGGAACAATTGTGGGAAGTGCAGCGGATGATTACGCAGCTGAAGGTAACAATCTTACGATTGTTAATATCACAAATGATTCAAAACAATGGAAACACTACGGATGACTTTTGATTTACAGCGAAAATACAAGACCGTTCAAAAATTGGAAGGGTCTGCGCAAAAGAGCCTGGACGAGGAAGTCAAGTCGAACGACGAGAATCAAATAGACCTGAACCTTCAGAGAATAAAGACTGCCTCGGACGAGGATTTCGTGCAGTCTAAAAGTGAATCTCAAAATCCTTCGTGTTCGGTAATAAAAAAATATCCTGCGATAAGAAACACGAACGATGCCAAGGAGAAACCTCAGCTGGCAACCGTGATATCTTCTAACGCTGGAACTCTGAAGAAGGAAGCGAAACCTTTACCACAGGGCAAGGACACAGTAGATACTGCAGAAGTAACAACCGAACAAAGCAGCACGGAATCTACAAAGGGAAATGAAGCCGGTAAATAATTAAATCTCGAATGACAAGTTATTACTGATAAAATTTTGATTATTAACAAAACTCCTTTACGATATCAGTCGCTGAACCTAGCCCAGAGGACGCGATAGAAAAACTGCGTGAAAGTCTTATCCGAGAGGAACTGTTGAACATGCAGGCCTTGATGAAATCTCGTATCGTGCAAGAAAAAAATGAAATCAAAAGATTGCTCGAAATGCTGGCTGAAAAGGGACCCGAGAAACCAAAGCCGAAAGAGATAAGAACACATTCGCCGAACGAAGCAGAAATGACAGCCATGATTCAACTGGTAAAAGAAAATCAATTGTTGGAGGTACGTTTCAATCTTCTGACAAACATTAATCAACCTTATTAAGATACTGTGTCAATGAACATTTATTTCTATTACGTAGAAGAAAATGACGACCTTGATAAGGAGTATCATAGAGGAGAAAGACGCGTGCGTTGAGCTGCGTGTCCAATTAACGTTGCACCAACTCCTCAACCAGAATTCCACGAACGGCATTAAACAGATATAAACAGAAGACTGTTCTTTTATTGGAATAACACAACAGACAATTAATGCATATTGTTGATATGATATTTGACGTTACGTTATGTTTTATGCATAATCGACATAGTTTATCGTGTGTTAGCCATGGAATCTCTTGCAAAAAAATATGTTTGATCAGTCTAATGTTCTATTTACAGCTTGCTGGTGACAATTCAGCTAGTCCTAGAGCAGGATAATACAACAAAACAATAGCAAAAGTAAAAAAAGGAATCTTAACAAAAACACGGAACATGTCACTTTCTGTATATTTTGATTGTTCTCTCATACACGCATATCTATGTAATACATATGTATATAATACACTGTACTAGTAACAGTTTCAGATAAACGAAGATCAAATGCGATTCGAAGATAAGATATACCCTTCTTCCTAAACCTCGATAGAACGTCACTTATCAGTGAAAATCTATATTAATTTATGTCAGAAATATCGAGCTAAGACATTGTCGTTACGATCGTCTTACTCGTTGTCAGTGGTATTCTGTAATACTTCAGTTTACTTTTTTAAAAGAAATTTTTACTTAGAGCATACAGTGATTTCACCTAAGTACCAGTACCCAATTGTCGAATGGATCATCATGCCGAAGATATTACGGTAATTAACTTTATTTTCATTACTTCTCGCTATTATCTCTTTAGATAAGAATATCAAGTGTTCGCAACAAAATTTTAACAGTTAACATTAGATTATAAATTGCCATCCCGGAAAGATCATATAGCACTGAATCCGTACAGGATTTATATATTTCCATTGTATGTTCGAGACTGAAATATTTATATATAATTATTGCAGAACATCAGAAAGAATATAAGAGAGACTGTACGACGAGCCAATGCAATGGAATCTGAAGCAAACAAAGATGATCAACTGAAAGAGTATCATGAACATAGAAGGAAATTCCTCACGAATCGAAATAAATTTGAGAAAGCTGAACACATCGGAGCAAAGGAGAAGAAGCCATTTATTCCTGATTGGGTAAAAACTAAACAGGATCAACCAGTACCGATTATTTATAAGCTTAAAGGATCCAAGGTGACCGATATAAGAACAGATTTAACGCAAGACGAGGAAACTTTTGGCCTCAGTCGTCGAAGTATTAACAGGTCAACGAGCTTCGCAGGAACTAGTGAACATGAACGTAGACGTGACTATATTCGAAAATTCTCTAAAGAGAATGTTTCTTACTTAAAAGGTCTTTATGAGAAAAAGCAACTAGAAGAAAGTAACACTGTTGATGATCATCATCGTGGTATATCTACAACCGGAAATCAACGACAGCCAAAAAGTGTTTCACGTTTTAAAAGCTTGAGAAGATCCTCCAGTGTGTCTCCTCCTGATAGTCTAACATATGAGAATGAATTTTGGAATATTGAAAAAAACGAGTCGACCGATGTCACAGCTGTTTTAACGAATATGAGGAATAAATTTTTGCAATCCCTTTGGGAAGACAATGGTCAACGTGGCGAAGAAACCAGAAATCCAGGTTGTTATTCATTATCTGCAAATTATGCAGACTCAATACGAACTGCTAGAAAGAATACTAGAATCGCTAGATCACAAATACCGGATTTGATAATCGATCCCATTAAGTGGGATCATATGAAGGTGCGGGATAGTCGTCTTCTAAGGCCTGAGCTGCATACTCCGGAACCACGTATACCTGGTTTCCAGACTCCTGAATTCCGCACACCTGAACCACGCACGCCTGAACCTCAGGAGGGTCCTCAACGTTTTACGGTCAGAATAAGGTCGCCTGATGAAATAACTTCATCTAACTATGTTTCATGGGATCATGGAACGAAAGTTGATGAAATTACTGAGGTGAGAGAAAAATTTGTTGATGAAGAAAACATTAAACTTTCACCAAAGGATGACATTAGATTTTCAAAGCAAGAGAAAAGTGGTACTTCTCTTCATGAGTTGTGTGAGGGACTCTTGAAGGTCATGAATGTACCAGACAGTTCTGAAAAATCTACTGATAAGACAGTTCAAGAAGAATCGAGACAAAAAGTGTCTCAAAAGGGCTTGATAGCAGAAAAAAAGTCAGAAGTATTTAAGTCTAGAATTCCATTAAGAATCCCAACACTTTTAAAGAAAAAATGTTCAACCAAGCGAGCAGGTCCTAATACGTCTGAACCTTCGAATTCTGCACTTTTGAAATCTAAAGTGGTTAGTCAGTGTGGTAGAAAAAGTACGAGTCCAGTAAATTCAATTGTCAAGGAACCCAGAGGATTGAGAAAAAACAATTTAATACAAGATTGTATGATTCAGAAAAGAACTAAAATTCCTAGACACAGCATTAATAAGGCACCAGTAAAATTAGCAGCAAACACCAAAGAATAGAAATTTATATTAATGATTAAAAATAATGTACAAACACACTGCAAATCTGCAGTATAAATATTCAGTATTTTACAAATTATAATATTAATTAAGGCGACCGTTTTCGTATAAGCTTTACAGTAACTCTATAGTATTTAAGTTTCCAAAGAGCCAATAAATGTACATTAACAATTTATCTATGATGTACCACATTAATATGGTTACAATATGGCATTGTTCACCATTATTGTCCATCTTTCAAAATTTCCTACACTGGCGACCTCAGCACCATCTACAGAAAAACAATGTGTTTAAACCACGTGTTTCTTGTGTGTTGTGGCTAGAATCTTTCATTCATATTGTAATCGAAATAGTTAACTAAATAAAAGTTTTTAAGGATTATAAAAAAGTATCACAGAAAATGGGGGTAATTATCGGTTTTATTTTGTCATGCAGCAATCCTATACTTATCTAAACGTATCTAAAAGTAACTCAGATAACCTACATCATATATATTTCTAAACTTTTCGTATATTCAACAGAAACAAGGGAAGGTAAAAATTAGTAAGATTAAAAGAAATAATCAGACACGAACTAAACTATCAAAACAAGGTAAACTCAAAACTAGGCGACACCGCAAACTTAAGAAACAAGTTCAGAAACCTGACATCACCAAGCCGCAACATGAAGAAGAAGAGGAAGAAAGCGATCATGGGGAAGATATGATGGCTATGGTTGAGGAGGATGATCTTACATTCCTCAAGAAGGCTATATCAAACAAGTCTTATAATCTTTTGAAACAAATACGGTTTAATGAGTATGTTACTGCAATATAATATCTGCTACGTTTTACTATTTTTGCTATAGGAGAGACTTGTATATTGTATGTCGTTTTAGAACAGATGAGAGCAAGCAAAGAAGAAAAGGAAAGAAACAGAAACAGAAAGAAGATCTAGAAGAAAGGTATGAAAAAAGTACAGAGTTAGAAGCAGATGATGCTGGAAAAAAAGTACGTATGCTACTACCTGTGAAGACAAAAGATGGTCTTATAAAGACACGTGTCATTGAAGAAGATAGAAAGGATAATGAATATGAAGAGATTAATGGTGATTCAGTGTATGATAATAAAAAAAATGGTCAAAATGGAGAATTTAATAATAGCGATGAAGAAATTGAGATGGAGTTTGAGATTCAGGTAAAAGTTTGTGAGAATTCTTTTTAAGATAATAATGATATGAACAATTAAAAAACTGTTATCCTTGCTACAACATAGGACAAGTTAAATGAAAACAAAGACAAAGTTATTTCGACTGCAGAATTACTAGCTTGCAGAGAAGAAGTGTTAAGGTCCCGACGTTTTAAGATTGGTGTCCTGTCCAGTGGACTTTTGGAAAATCCAGAACTTAAATCAGGCAATTTTAAAGTGCTGCTTGAATTAATGGAGGAGAGCAATCCAGAGGTTTACATAACTGTCAGAAAATTGGCAACTGTATCGCTCTTAGAAGTCTTTAAAGATCTTCTGCCTTCGTATCATATAACACAATTCGAACAGGAGGGTGTAAGATGTATGAGAACTCAATATTCAATTTTATATTTATCAATTTCAGCGCAAATATTTTTTTTTTTACTCATACAAATAATACGTTACAGTGAAGAAAGAAACTCTACAACTTCAAAATTATGAGGCCACCTTGCTAAGAAGCTATAAGCAGTATTTGCAGAAACTTGAAAAAATGGCAAGTTGGCTACGCCAAAAGAAAGGTGACACGCGTAACATCAGTGAAAGGGAAATGCAATTGGGAGAAATTGCAGTGACTTGTATGTGCGATTTATTAGTCAGTCATCCATATTTTAACTTTGCTGTCAACATAGCAAATCTTCTGATTCCGATGATGGATAACAAACGGCCAAACATAAGGACAACTGTTGCAAGCTGCATCTCACAAATCTTTAAAGAAGATAAACGTGGCGAATTATCTCTATCCGTACGTTCTAGAGTTCTATTCTGATATTTTTTATTTACAGTTTTAATTTAACTATTTCCTTCTGAATTTATGACGTTACAGATAGTACGACGTATCAATCAATATGTAAAAGCACGTGGTCATTCGGTCCATTCTGAAATATTGTCAGTCCTCTTGGCCCTCCGAATAAAGGACGTAAATTTGGATAAAGAAAGAGAAGAAGAAGCGAAACAAAAAAAGCTCATGACGCACAAACAAAGAATTCTCGCACTTAGCAAACGGGAGCGGAAGAAAAATAAAAAATTAGAACAAGTCGAGAAAGAAATGCTGGAAACCAAAGCCGAGGAAAATAAGCAAAATAAAGAAAAAGTTCTCACGGAAATAACTAGCATAGTTTTCACGATTTATTTTAGAGTACTGAAGCAGGCACCGAACAGTAAAATTTTATCAGTAACATTAGAAGGATTAGCCAAGTGAGACAATAAGATATAATTCAATAATCGTAACCTTGCTGAGATTTCAATTTCATTTATTCATGTTTCTTCATTTAGATTTGCACATTGTATCAATCTTGAGTTTTATCAAGACTTGGTAAATGTTTTAAATCGGTTAATGGAAGAAGGCAACTTGGGACTACGAGAGCAGTTACACTGTATCCAAACAGTATTTATAATATTATCAGGACAGGGTTCAGCTCTCAACATTGATCCTTACAAGTGAGTATTTACTAAAGAATTGGTAAAAAAAAAAAAATATAAAGTTGAACGAAATTCACTGTCTCTTATTCTTGCGCAGATTCTATTATCATCTATACAAAAATCTGTTAAACGTTAACGCTGGCAAAAATCACGACAACGCAGAAATAATTGTGCAAACCTTAGTTCAGGTTTTAATAACCCGGCGTAAAAAAGTGTCGCAAAGTCGTTTGGTCGCTTTTGTCAAACGTATCGCCACGTTATCTCTACAATTGCAGCACAATGGATCTCTCGGAATACTCGGTATAATTAAAGTAATCATGCAACTTGGTAAAGCTGCCGACATACTGTTGGATACAGATAGCACATCCGGGGATGGTTTTTATCAACCTGAATTAGAAGAACCGGACTACTGTAATGCACATTGCACAGCACTGTGGGAGCTCGCGGCTTTACAGGTAAATACAGAATGCACCGTATGTTGGCCGAATGATATTCAGATTCCATTTTGTTTTGGTTTATATCTTATTTTTAGCGGCATTATCACAGTACGGTACAAAAATTGGCAAAGAACATAGCCAATGGCGTACCGACCAGTGGGGAAGGAAGCTTAGCAGCGGATATTGCAAAATTGTGAGTCACTCAGTTTTTTATCATAAATATTGATGTAAAAACATTTCACTTACTTAATGTTGTAGATCACCGGAAGAACTTTTCAAAGAATATGATCCTGCTGGCGTTGTCTTTAAACCCGCAGTGCCAGTTCCGAAAAAGGCGCCGGCAAAGAAATCAACTGGACGACATTACTTTGCAAAGAATGAATTTGAAGTTTATCTCAATTCCATTTATAGTAAACCTTTGTTCAACAACGAATTTGTTGACTTCTATACAGGAATTAAAGCTAAATAAGAAACCTGTTGTAAAAATAATAAAGAACTCTTATACTTCGTATCCAGTTTCCGTTCCTCATTGTGTTAGACGCTTCAAAACTTGAGAAACATTTTCTACTAATGCAGGAAATTGGGGATCTGCCAAGCAAAGCTTGACTACATCTTCCAAAGGATAATTCCTTGGTAACATAGTGTTCACATCTGTAAATTTCAGCAGATAAAAATGATTAGCGATCAATTTTATGTTGAATACCATAAAAATACCTATGTGCCACGAACCCGTAATGGCGTCCATGGCATTGTTTTTTTAGTAATTCTGCAATTTTATGGTTTTTTGAAATTTCATCATTTTCTTCAATTCTTGAGACATTTATACATTGTTTTATGCGGAAAACAAAGTTCTGAACATCCTCCTGCGACCCGGAAAGTTGTATCTACAGTTATCTCAATGTTTTGGAAAACGTGTACGGTATTAAGGTGATATTCAATTAAAATAAATGTAGGTATATCCCTTACATTCCGGGTTTCATTGAAAGATATACAGTCTCCAGTATAAAATGCGGTAACGTTACTTCCAGGTCCTATTAGAATTGTTCCAAGAATAGTTTCCTCAGCATAAAGAATTAAACAATTCCCCTAAAATCATTTTCATTATGCACTATGTTCCACAATTTTGAATAAAATATAAAAGCATTGACCCGAAATAGATAAATTAGATATTATGTATTGAAAGTATATGTATACCCACAAACTCTCCCATACAAAGCGCTTCACCACATTTTGAGATAAATCTGTAGGAATTATTTGAATCATAGAATTCGATTTGTCTAACAGACCACGTATTGTTTGTTCTAATAAGATGGTCCTGCATGTCCTGTATAATTAAATGAAATAACCGGAAGTAAAAACTAGTATTCGCAGAAATTATATCCACTAGCGGTTTCAATATCTTGAATATGCTTAGAATATCTCGAGAGACTATAAAAAGATAGATAAGCTAACAGCACGCCCCAATGACGTGGAAAAGAACGCGAAATATCGCAGAATACATGGGATATATTTATGAATACATCTGATTGTTTCTAATGGCGTCCATAGCTACAAAGTTCTTTAAACCGGGCTTACCTATTGCCAACTTCCTTTTGGCGATGTTCAGGCTATTTGTGTCGCATTCTCTCTCGTTCTAACTCGATTCCTGAAATAGTCTTCTTCGATACATTGACAGTTGACAGGTCGAAGTACTCTCTGTTACAAGCAACTTCAGATAGAATCCGCAGAATTTTTGCAGCACGGCTTTGTTTTTCCATGAAAATCGCAACAAACAAACGAACGCTATCCGACGAACCTTGACGGCCGTGCAATCAGTGTGTATACAATAAATCGTCTTGTGGAAGCTTCGCAGGTAACGCGAATATATATCTGCGGATTCCTTCCTGTTTTCATAAGACATAGAGGTGAACATTGAGATAAATCTAAGTGCAGTTGACGGTCAGCAAATTCACTGATTTTCTCAGAAAAACGAACTCTAACTCATTTCTGGAGTATCGACTGATAATTCCATGTAGAGAAACGTCTTCTACAAGGTTCCTCCAGTCATCAGGGTCTGCGTGGTGAAGTTGAATTAATAGTGGTAAGTATTTTCTGATTATATTTTTCATATAACATTTTTAATATTACTGTATTCACTGATGTTCATTATTTAGACGAACTTTCACCGGAATGCGGAAACCAAGTATTGCCACTAGATGCTAGTGTGTACGAAGGGTGGTTGGTTCAGGGTAGAACGTAAGGGCAAGACGAGGCTCTCTGCTAGAGAAGGCGAACAGCTGCCGCCACGGCTTTCACCGAGATGGTTGGACTTGCGGGCGGGGGAGGACATCTATATCCCTCGCCCCCGATGCAACCTAATCCTGAGTGTATGTCTTTTTCAATGAGGATATTATGAGCACAGAAAATTTCATATATCTTCTTTTTATTTCTAGTACGAGAAATGACTGGGATTGCTCCTAGTGCACCAACCAGTGCAGATGCATGCTTGAGTATAGTGCACTCTCTTATGTGCCATCGACAAGGTGGCGAGAGTGAAGGTTTTAGTAAACGAGCAATTGAATCTTTGGTTAAGAAGCTTAAGGTGCTTAATTTTTTTTCTATGTTATTACATAAGAAGATGTTGAATTTATGTTACTGAAAATATCATTTTTCAAAATAGGAAAAACGAGATGAACTAGACAGTCTTATAACAGCCATTACAACAAATGGTGCGCATCCCAGTAAATGTGTGACGATACAAAGAACACTCGATGGTAGGCTACAAGTGGCAGGTCGCAAGGGTTTCCCTCATGTGATATACGCACGAATTTGGAGGTGGCCAGATTTACATAAAAACGAATTGAAGCACGTTAAATACTGTCAGTTTGCGTTTGATTTAAAATGCGACTCAGTATGCGTCAATCCGTATCATTACGAAAGAGTCGTGTCCCCAGGAATAGGTATGCCCTTATATTATTAATTAAAAAGTTTTCAATGTATCAAAAGATTATACGCAAAATTATCGCTTTGACATCATTATTTCATTTAATGTTATGCACGAGTAGAAAATAATCAGAGATCTATGTATTATATCTTTGGTCTTTTTTATTTCTTCCAAATTTAATTGCTTATTGTATTAATTAGCCTAATTAATTTATCCGTTGTTGCTTGGTGTATGATGGAATGGGTTCGTTTCCCGGCACAGACCCGTTCTTTACAGACCTCTCCGGATTGACCCTGCAATCAGGAGTCGGTGTAGGACCTGGTGGACGCCTAGTAAAGGATGAATACTCAGTCGGCGGTGGTGGAAGCGCAGCAACCGGTGCTGGCGTCGGCGTCGGTGTGGCTACCGGAATGGAAGTTGATGGCGAAATGAATCAAACGATTCAACACCACCCGCCACAACCACCACCAGCATCAAATAGTCAACAACAGACGCAACAAAGCTTCATTTCTGGTCTGGCGCCACCAAATCCAGGTAAGTCAACCTCTCTAAATTCTATTTTGTGTCTCTACGCAGTCTTATTTCTTAAGTAGTACCCAGTCTGTGTATCGTTTAAATGCATCTGTATTTCATAATGATATAAGCAGCAATGTAACGCTTAAATTTCTGCTTCCTCTTTAAAATATATTCCAGAACGTTAAATATCCTTGGACGAAAGTGCTATTGGCGTTTCATAACATCTTTGGCAATTGTCGTACAATCAACTGTACATAATAATATCATTGACGACGATTAATCAAGCGTGCACACTACATGAATTTTCAGTGATACAATTTGAGCACTGTTTCCATAAAATTTATTGGATACATGTAGTGTATCTCATTACTTGAAAGAAACAAGTACAATCTATGCTAAAATATTGAAAGCAATCGTGCTAGTATAGTTTGCAGTTTACGCAATTTTATTTGATTTATGCTTCATTTTCTTCTTTTCGTTTTCTTTTGTTATTTCGTACAGCGAGTGGTGAAGGTATGTTTGGCGGGGGCGGGGGAGCACCAGGAGGCGGAGGCAGCGGGACCGCAGGAGGAGGTGGAGGCACTGGAAATTCTCGCACCAAACTCGAAGACAATAGTTGCCCTCGGCAGACCTGGATTCCCACGCCTCATCACTCTTCGACACGTAATATCCATCATCGTGCGTACAAGCAAGACAGTTTTTTTTCTTTTCTCAATTTACATTCTTATCGTTATTCCTTTATTCTTACTTCATTTCGCCTTCGCTAATTAGGCTACGCTTTTATTAAATGTTTCTGCAGAATTTAAAAATGATATCGCACACCCTGTATATACCCTGTATACCTTTCAGAAAGTCTATCGTAAGGAGCACGCATTTTCTTTGACTGCACCTTGAGAAACGACTCTTTAAATCATTGTATTGCACGTCATGATGGAAACCCTATTTTCAGCTGCTGTGCATCCAATGAGTCACAATGTATCTGGACAGCAACAATCATTGAACACTACCGGCAGTAGTGGAAGTACACAAATCTTAAGTCCTACTCAGGGTCAGGCTACGGAACCATTTTACGGGACTGCTACCCCACCACAAGACCTGAATCAACCACCTACGAGCGTTGACGCTCTAGCAGCTTCCTTAGGTACATAGTTCTGTAATGCCTCCAGAGTAAATTCCATGCTTTCCTTCCTTAAAGCTGTATCCTCATAGAAGAACATGTGACAATAACTGGACCGATTGGATCAGATAGAGCAGTTCATAAGACAGGGACAAAGTCCACTAGGTGATCATCATATAGACAGGACTATGTGAACATTTGTAATTTAGCCATTGAATCCAAACAGTGTTGAGCGAAATCCGAATGAGTATTCACTTGCATATTCGTGAGAAAGCTCATTTGGTAAGTGCCATGAATCCCGATCATTTCGGTCCGAAGTCCGTGACTCTGATCACTGGATTACAATCACCCCCCACGAGGTACATTCTAAAATGTCCACCTGTATTAGTGTACAAAAAAAGATTTTGCTTTTCTGCAGGGGGTAGTCAAAGCTCACCCGTGTCACCGGTTCATTTACATCATCAAAATGGATTTGCGGTCGCCACAGCAGCAAACCCTTACAACACTGGTGCACCACAATGGACCGGAGCCAATACTCTTACCTACACACAGAGTATGCAGCCTCCAGATCATCGACATCTGCATGCCACGTCGTATTGTAAGTCATGAGATGCAAAGCTAGGGCTTGCTGTATTCTAATTTTCTTATTTTAAGACCACACGTATTTGTTCCAGGGGGCGGCCATGGTGGTGAGGTCGGAGGTAGCATAGGAGGACTATTGTCAACTCAACCAGCTCCAGAGTACTGGTGCTCCGTGGGCTACTTCGAGTTGGATACTCAGGTAGGAGAAACGTTCAAAGTTAGTAGCGGTTGTCCTACTGTGACTATCGATGGATACGTCGATCCCAGCGGGGGCAATAGATTCTGTCTTGGTGCGCTGAGCAACGTTCATCGCACGGAACAGAGTGAACGAGCTCGACTTCACATAGGTTAGTTTTCAGTCATGATTTTAATTGTGATTCATGTAAACCACAGTAGAATTCACTCAATTGTTCGCACAGGAAAGGGAGTTGTTCTTGACCTCCGGGGCGAAGGAGATGTTTGGCTAAGATGTCAGAGCGAGCACAGTGTCTTTGTGCAGTCCTATTACCTGGACAGAGAAGCGGGTCGTGCGCCTGGCGATGCTGTTCACAAAATCTATCCTTCCGCTTATATAAAAGTCTTCGATCTACGACAGTGTCATAAGCAGATGAGAGGCCAGGCAGCAACTGCCCAAGCAGCAGCTGCAGCTCAGGCTGCTGCCGTCGCGGGTCATCTCACTCATGGAGCACCTATTACCAAAAGTCTGAGCGCTGCCGCTGGCATCGGGGTCGATGATCTTCGTCGACTTTGCATTTTGCGTTTGAGTTTCGTTAAAGGATGGGGTCCTGACTATCCAAGGCAAAGTATAAAGGAGACGCCATGTTGGATCGAGGTGAGCTTATAGCTGGATGTCGGTGGCATATTTAACTTACACTCTTTATTAACTGTGATATGTAATTTACCGTACTCTACTATTCCAGGTACATCTTCATCGGGCGCTTCAACTCCTGGACGAGGTACTTCACACCATGCCGATAGACGGACCTCGGGCTATTGAATAAATGGTCATGGCCTTGCACTACCGACAACGTACAAAAACTCGAGGTGTGAAATGAGAATGTTTTACGTTTTCGTTGCGCGAAATTACTTTTTAAGGACGACAGAGAGAAAGTACTGCATGCGAATGGATTGTAGAGAGATAGGAAGTCGTATTGGGGATAAAAAGAGTGTTATATTTTATTAGGCAACAAGGGTTAAGAAGAGAGTGAAGTAATGTTGGGCAAAGGTTAAAATATTCACAGAACACGTACAAACACCTAGTGTTCACAGGTTTGCAGAAATGGTTAGTAGTCGAATCCTCGTCAGGTCCTTTAGCAGATCTAGAATATAAAAAGGTACCCAGCCCCCATTCTTTTGAGATTAGCTTTGTAAGATAGCTTACCATATATATATATATTATATGTATAATATATATAATAATATTACTATGAATTTTGAGCTCAATATTTTTACCGAAAAAAAACCATCTGAGGAAACGCTGAATCGTGACATGCGCACGTAATAAGTACAGTGAGCCTCTTTTTTTTACCAAGGCAGCGCAGGAAAGAGAATAGTATATTACACTACAGGGGCAGAAAACTGAGCTTTCGGCACGGCTGAGCAGTTCCGGGTGCTCAGTTTACTGCCCGTGTGGTATATACTATTTTTCTTTATAACATGGTTGAAAGTACATGATCGATGCATCGATTTCAGTGCAGAAAGTCTTGGATATTTGCTGTGTAAACCCCTATCGCAGCACAGCAAAAATCCAAGGCTTTCTGCACTGAAATCGATGCGTCGATCATGTACTTTCGACCATGGTATGAAGAAAAATATCTTTCTGACATTGATCTATCGGATCCTTTTCTCGTGATCGATCACAAGTCATCGAAACACGTTATACCATAGTCTCTGAGCTGGATATTTGGGGAAAAAAGCTCCCACTGTAATGTGTATGATAGTTTGCAACCAAAAAGTTAAAAATATTAGATATTTTCAGTTCGTGGTTGACATTCTGATATTTCGTGTTCTTTTTTTTTTTCGTTTTTTTTTTTCTTCTTTTCTAACGGACGTTGTATTATTAATATTATTAGTAACGTTGTTGGAGGCGAGACCAGTATGAATAAGTATAAGCTCTGCTGGAGGAGACACGGTAGATCCGTTACGTTCCTGGTGAAAATCTAAGAATGATGATACCCGATCTCAATGATCGACGATTACGGAGCAAAAGGACTGATCTCCTTTTTTTTTTCAAACGTTTTCTTCCTTAAATTTTCCTTTTTATTTTTTTCGAATATATGACCGCTTTCGCGGCCACCGTCCCACCTCCAAGCAACTGAATCATTATTGCTATTATTACGGTAGTACTTGTTGAATAATTATATTTACTATTTACCAACCATTTTATTATATATTAATACAAGATATTCTTATACTATATTTGATAACATTTAACGAGTAGAGAAAGTGTTGACCAAATTTTATATCCAATGCACACACGTACACACAATATACCAAGTGACATACGGACGTAACATACGCATGTACACACCAACTCATAAACATTTTACACAAAACTTATATATATATTATATATATATATATATATAATTATGATTTATTAAAGATGAGAATCGTTTTATCGCTTGTTTTTATTGATTGATGCGCATTGTATTGTTCTGAAATTTTGTGCTTTGTTGTAATTGACTAGAGATTATTTAGATGTTTGTTTGTTTCTATTTTTGTTTGCGAGTTATCTTACGCAATCGATGTGGTGATAATACGTGCGCCTATAGTATATTAAGTACGCCTCAATCTCTACGAGAAACAAATATCGATCAATCATCGTGTCATTGCCGATCCATATTTCCGTTTTACATGTTAATATTATGATTTGGATTAGATTATATGTACATGATTCAGGCACATTAGGAACTAATGAATCCGAGTGGATGATGATTTTGGTCAATGAGTGTTTCCTCGTGGCACGATATTCTTATTGCTATTAATTTTATGCATTGAGACTAGTTGAGATACTAAAGGAGAAAGTATGCGAGTGGCATGATAGCGATTACCGAGTTTCCTGTTTTGTCGTAATATATAGTGAAAATGAAAAATGTTTAAAAAAAAAGCGAAAAGCCTTCCTTCCGGTACCATTTGATCCGAACAAGACGAGGGGTATATAACTTCTGAGGATGCTAAGAGGGTGATTCTTTATAAAATGATTTTTTACAAAAAAAAATACAAAGGTGGGCAATTGAAATATGTTATTAGTAATAAATAAGAAATTGTCATACCCGTCGTCGAGTTCGTAGTTAGAAACGTATGTGCCATCTTTTTCATATATTATACTATACACAAATGACAGATTTAAGGTTTAGAATTTTTTACGAAACTTATATTTTTAACGAGCGCATGAATCATGGACGCAACACATTTTTTAATTGTGGTGCTCGAGATGTATGAGGTATACAGCCTGTAGGTAAAAGTTATAGGTTTATATCTTGTGAACTGGAGACACTTTAGAAATGTTTCATGGATGACTGAGAGATGATTGATGAGAGATTGAGTGAAGAACACTGAACATTTTGTATACCTATGTAAGCCGAATTAAGACATTGTTATATGCGAGATTGTGATACAACATTGGACTAAAATTATCAGAAGCGAAAACGACAACAGCTTAAATTTTACAGTCAGTCCAAGCATCTGCGTAAAAGAGCATCTTCGGTTGACTGTAAGCGTTAAGTTTTTGTAATTGTCGCATAAATTGCAATTGCAACAAAGATTTTTGCTTCTTTTACATAAATGCGCAATCATACTTTTTCCGACGTCATAGACCATTTTTTTTCCTAAGGGTTTAACATTGTGTCTGTACGATAGAACTTTTCTTTCGTCGCGGTGCACCCACTGCTCGCCCTTAACCTCAAAAAAAATAATTATTAATCTGTCACCACCAGAGCCTTCAACGTATTTCAAATGAACAAGACGTATTTCGAAACCGATGTCAAAGTGCAATAGTCCCATCCCGCATCTAAGATAATATAGCCGCTAGATCTAAAGCTAAATTTAAGTACCTATGTAACTTATGTTAACATTTAAAAAGAGCTAATGATTATTTAATAAGCGATAAGTTAGAATATATAAACGTAGCCGATGGTTTTCTCAAAGGGGAAAGAATTTTTTTTAAATACTACAGAATTCATGCGTGATGTTTGATGTCTGATTGTCCGATATTCTACCATCGTACAATTGTACCAATTTTTCGATTGAGCCAACTACCGATCTACCTTTGCGTCATTCTAATCTATGCGTACGGCAGAGCCTTTGACTTCTTTTTGATTTTTTTCCATCTTTCTTTTGGTTTGCTTTTTTGCTCTTCTCACGGCGTGGGCGATACTCTGTGTTCCTGTTCAAATTTTCTTTTTTTTTTTTTAAACGATACTTCGATCACAAGATACTTTATTCTTCTTCTTCATCTGCCATAAGCGTTACGATCTCTTGACGTATTAGCGCGTTATTTTATATAGATTTACAGAACGATGAGGTTTCGCCGTAAACACTGTTCAATTGCGAGATTCAAAGACTTGTTTTATTATTCGTCTCTTTGTCGACTATAGAATAATATACATGAAATACCTACACGCGCACGTACAATGAATAATATCGTAATAGGGTTGACATTTACCATTATGCATACCGATTAACAAATTAACTGTAAAGATTAATCAATCGCAGTATATAGAGTACGTTTATATATATACATATATATATATATACGCTATAACTTTTTTATCCGACACTGTTTCCACATCCGCGTGAGGATTGTTTTCAGAAAAATATATTACGGGCCCCCTTCGGTTTCACTCGAGAGGTCGGCTCAAAATTATGCCAAGCGATACTTTATTTTCGTTGCTCTTCACATTTACTTTTTTTCTTTCTTATATTCTTAACTTGTTTCATTAACTTTCACTCTCTGTTCCTTTATTCTTTTATTATTTATCTCCTCTCATCTCTTTCTGGAAAGAAATCGTTTGTGTCTAAGCCAAAGATAATCTGACCATATTATTGTAACAACGCTGCATTACGATATGTGTTACTCGAATTGTAAGTCTGTAGGACTATTCATAGTAATAAATCGTGTCACGGAAAGCAGGACTGGAACAATACTTTTTGTTAGCATTGACAAAGTCGTGAATTGGTTTGATTATTGTAGAATCCAGCACAAATATCTTATTCAGCGAAATTCGGCTAATCTAAAAGTTAAGGAAAATTTGTATGAAAATTGGCTGTTATCGGTTCTCTTGTGAAGATACGTGAGAAAACTAGATGAAAAGAAATCAGAGTAATTTTAAATGGATTACGAATGCAAAATCCACGTGTCGTGAATGATACCGTAGAATATTGTGATTAGATTTATATGACTGGTTGTTTAGACGATGTACGAACAAAGCGTCAAAGAAGATAAGGATAATTGTTGTTATCGGTATCGGAAAAAGAAATTAATAGTCGCGGCCGTAATGCACGCACGCTCATAGAACTCGGGAAATTGTGAATAAAGGTTTCTTTATTTTTTGTTATTGTACAATACAAACACATCGCATTATACATTATCATTTTCAATAAACATACTCCATTAATGAAAATGTGTTGGGTTGGTTAATATGCCTTCCTTTGCGCACTGGATACTCATGATTGTTTTTAAGGAAATTATTTTACATGAACTTGTTGCTACTAAATTACAATTCGACATCACTGTTTCAGTTGACTTTCTTGTTTGATATCAATCTTGGTATCAGAATATTCTCCTTTGTAAAAATTACCATCACTGTCAATAGCTGCGTTGTGATCTTTTATAATTGTTAATGCTTCTTCGATAGCTTGATCAATATTCTCTGCAGTGATGAAAGTTTCTGCTTCTTTCTTTGCAGACCGAACTTCTTCCTCAATTTTTTCTTGATTCTCAATTTCCATTTGTTTATAATTTTTCATTCTCCACCAATTACTTACATCGCGCTGCACTCTTTCCCTGTGCAACCGATATTTTCTCGTTTCTGCAATTTCCTCGTTCCATGCATTATTTATTGCTGAACATTTTTCGAAATCCACTGCTTCTGCTGCTTCAACAACTGAATGGTCGAATTGTATCTCATTCTTTTTGCCAATCATGATCATATATTTCCTGTGATGAGAATAGATACTTCAGTATGAAAAACAAGTTACGTGCTATGTTAAATACAATTAAATAGTAATGATGAACTTACTTTATAGAACGCATATATGTCCTGTAAATATTATTTAGGCGCTGAAGCTCAGCATGGTCTTCTTCAGGAATGACAGGCTTTACTGGTATCCTAAAAACTTTGCTCTTTGCGGTAGGTAACCATATCGGTTTTCTCTTCCAGCGGATGATTTGTGAATAAAGTGAATTTGTTGCAGCACAGTCACAAGATACTAAATTTCCTGTGATCAGGGTGCTACTGCCTATTAGCTTTGTCACACGTAACATGTTCTCACATAAAATAAACTACTTGTACCTAACCTGCAAGACAAGAATAGTAATGTAAACTTAATAATGTCTATGTTAATACTACAATGTCATTTATTTTAATGACAACCTAATACGATAATTCATAAGACTGAATAACACATGTTGTAACAGTAGAAGAAAATATATTTTTATTCACATAATTTTTAGCTCACCGACTCTAATCCCTTGAAATCTGAGAGGTTAAAATGAAGCAGCAGCTGATCATGTATACCGACGACATTCGGAGCAGTAATGGTTACTCAAAAATCAAATGTATTACATGCAATTTTCAATTAAATGATCAATAAAATTATTATCATTTGGACTTACTATAGCCTTCATCTCATATTTGGTGTATTGTTAAATTAAATTTTTTTGGAAAAAATTGCAGATTCGATATTAGACTTTTTATCAGTACATTATAGGTATGTAGATAAGTAAAATATGTATGACTACGCGAACACGTATAGAATATATACAATTAAAACCTCTTTATACATAAGTAAAATAAAGTCAACCATTAATTTAAATTCCTTTGACGTAACCCTCAGCTGTGTGAAGAACCGAGACAAGTTTGTGAGCGGCAAAGATGAATCCATGCAGATAATAAAAAGTAAATACAGTTTAAAAGAAATATAGGTCGCCCTGAGTGTCCTATGCATTTTCTTTTTTTCCGACTATCCCAACCAAGGGGTGGTTTAAAAGAAACCACGAGTCCATTTAATCTTCATTCTCGAAAATACGTTACACCGTTTCACAGAAACATCTGTGAATCAGTTCGGATATTATCTTAAAAGTCAGTAATGTTTACACCAAAATAAATATTAACGTTTTTTCCATCATTTGCATTTCTGACATCTATTTCAAATTCCAGTTTAACGTCAACCAGATAATTTATATTTTTCTGCAACAAAAATTTTTAGGCCAGGTTTCCCACGAAGCATTCAACAATAAAATACAACTGGAATACATAGCAGGGTACAAAAATAATCTGTCTGGAAATAAATCAGAAGACCTGAATACATTTGGAGCTTTAATTATCTCGCATCTGAAAAAATATGGTACATTGAAAAAGTGAAACAAGCTCATCCAATGAACTACAGGCGCAGCTTTGCTATATTCGCGAAGTCTTTATTTCGGCGTTTTCACTCCGTATCTACATACGTGTGTTATACAAGTAGCGTTGCAGCACTGAAATAATTAGTCTCGCGCTCGGAGAACCTCATTAAGTACAGAGCGAATGCGCGGCAGCACTTATATATGTATATCTGTAGGTGTATTACATTTCCGCAACGCCACGCAAGCAAGTAGAAGCAAGGCCTTATTTCAGTGAGTGCACCTTCCCTGGTACAGTCTGCTTCCATCTCCGGTAACTGATCTTTATTTCTTATCGAAGATAAGGGACTGTCCAGTCGAGTTTCCGATTGAAGATAATAAGTTGATCTTGGGTCGAAGACAGGACACCCAAGTGAAGCATATCCTGGAATAATTTCCGGGAGGAATTAGGAGCTAAAGTTCTTCTGTAAATCCTGGAAGATGTATAGTGTCCACGTGACACCAGGGAAATCCTCTGACAGGCAGAGCACTTCGAAGCATTCACGGAATCCAGAAAGCGAGATCATTTACAAGAGTCAACGAAGAGAATCCATCCCGGCGAGGGTCTTCAACTACATCCGCGCTCAGTTCCAAGCCGAGGGTATTCCTGGTGAGTCCAGAAAGCTCGCATCTTCAATCACACCCCCAGACACGCCGTCCTACCGTCAAAGAAACGAGTCTTCTTTCACGCGACTTTAGCTACGGCCGATATCGCCCTCCGATGCGTCCACGAACAAGACTGGTGTATCTGGTAAGCATACCCTTGTCGGTACGAGCCTATTCGAAATTCCCGGTTCTGGAATGTTCTCGTTTCTACGTTTCACAGAGTTATGAAAATTACGGTGCTTTTATTTACCTGTTGGCGTACAAGAATATTAATGCTTTGATGCTTATCCATATATATTAAACGTAATTTAGGGCACGAGTACTTTGTTCAACCTCTCTCGAGCTTTTAGATTACTTGCCGCTTCTGTTGTTGATTCCTTTGATCAATTTTATTACCTATTCTTATTAGAAATAACATTATTAAATGATATCAACCTCTGCATTATTATACTTTTTTTAATCAGACATGAATTAATCGAATTGATCCGTGTCTGAAATATAAAGTAACAAAATATCGCTCAAGCGATTTTCCAAAAAGAATATGTTGACCCGTAATTTTGTCCTATATCTATAATCTGGTCGTATTCTTAGTCTTTTCATTTTCAAATAATTTTCTATGATTCATACCTAATTCTCAATAGTTCAACCTTCTTCTGCAACATTGCAAATGCTATCCAACTGTGAAGCATTGGAATCCATTATGGGATCGGTGAGAAAGAGATTAGTAGCATCTTCAGAAACGACAGCTTCTATATCCTGAGAATGTTTCTCAGTGGACAACTGATAATTTCCATAATCATCAATCCAAACATTATCAATGGATTCTTCGCTGTCGTCCGCTGAATCTCTAATCCTGGTATCTAAGTCAACGACTGACTTCTCTTGAAGAACCTCCTTAAAATTAGCCATAGACATTCCAGTGCCAGCGTCGTTGTAAAGCATCCAGTAGGGTAAAAAAGTATGTTGCCTATTCTCAGCAATAAATCGTTTCTTCTGTGAACAGATGCCACTACTAGTGGGTACCGTCATTTGCGTGACAATGGGCGCCGTGTAACAGTAGACACATGAAGTCTGGTCGATCTTCGTGTAATCCACGTAGTTGTTGGAACGAAGATTCAGAATGTGTTCTAGATAACAGTCCGTCGTATTCTTAACCAATGATCTAGGCGGGTAAGGGTCTAGTACTCCTGAAATACAGAATCGCCACAAAAAAAAATAGAAAATATCAATCTGGCCTCGTGAAGTTCTCTGATTGTCTATTAATTATTCTTATGTGGTTGAACTAATCACCAAAGGGAACACACCATTCAATTGGGATTGTGTCACTTCCATAGCAGACACCATATCCGTCTGTATGTTATTGGATACCTGCTCCATCGTGATACTCTCTTGTTGCTGCTGCTGTTGTTGTTGCTGCTGCGCCATTGTATTTTCCACCAAAGAAAGATCAGGCTGCTGATTATCGTGCGTAGTAGTGTACTGATTAAAAAATCCAGTATTATACTGCGTGCCATTGCTCTCAGCATTGGTAAATGATACTGTGGATTCTTTGCTGTACTTGTAAAAGTTTGTGGTTACTTCTTGCTGAGGAGAAACCATTTCCTGGATGTTCGACGTATAAAGGTCCTGTACGAAATTGTCGCCAGGATTCTGTTTAAAGCATCCGGTGGACTCCTCGACTGGTTTGATTATCTGTTGCGAGTAGAACATTGGATCTGGAACTGACTGCATTATCGGTGCTACGTTTTGGTTCTGGTACTGCTGCAATTCATCTCTTACGTTTGTGTCCATAATATTTTGACTCGATTCGTAAAGCGTCACGTCGGTAGGCGTTTGATATGAATACAGAGAACAGTCATTGTTTATGGCTTTCGAAACTGCGTAGTTCGTATCAACGCCTTCGTAATAAATAGTGTGAAACGTTCGAGGATTCTCAGTAATAGGCTGCAAATAATTCGGTTCTCGCATTTCTAAAGCATTGGCAGCTATCCATTTTTGGCAGTTCTGTTGAACGTCTAGATTCTGATATCCATACTGATACTGATTGCCATTGTCATTGGGAAAATTACCAGGAAATTGGTTGACTTCCTGTAGATTCTTATCCGTGAGATGCGGCGGATTTAAAAATATTTGATCTCTAACATTATTGATAAGATGGCAATATTCAGTAGTGTTTATCCAATTCTCGTCGTTTCCGTTGCTTTGCGAATCTGCCGTCAACGTATCTGAATTGTCCATCTCGTTATTGCCAGTTTGATATTCCAACGACCAAATGCGATAACCAGCGCATTCTGGGCTTGCGATTTCACCAAGATCAGCACCCACTGGCGCTTGGAGCATTTTCTTCAATAGTATTGGACCACGTTGATTTCCATTTGGATCTTCCACAATCTGATATTCTATGTGATCTGGTGCTGCTTGCATTGTTGTGTTGTTAAGATCGCCGGCAGCAATTGCATTCGATCTTGCATTACTTGGTTCAAACGTTATTGAATCAAGCGTTGATGCTTCTGCTGCAGTTCTTAGGTCCATGATAGATTGTGATTCTACAATATTAGCATTATTATTCGTATCACAATTCTGATATTCCCTATGTATACGACGTAATAGATACTGCCTGAATTCATCATAAGGTGGAATTCTATTAGCCTCGTCCTCTCTATTCACGATCACCTCTTCGGCGCCTACCTGCAATCAAGAATTAAAACTACAATAACGATAAAAGACCTAAAGAAATACACGACCAGCCGATGGTAAAATCGTTCACATATTTAACATAATTTTTAACCAGCACAACGTATTCTATTAAAAATGTTCATAGTTCATAGAAAATTTTTCGTACAACGTAGTTTCAGTGCTGTAATAAATCGCGAAGGAAGCTGAGTTCCATTTTTCGAAGTGATGACACATGATTGTACGAGAAGTCGGCCATATTGAATGTCCTCCTCGCATGAATCATGGATATCGTTCATGTTTAACATAATCATAATCCTGTCTTACCCACTGGTACGGCGGTTGTTGTTGTGGACAGTAACAATCCTCGACCATAGCATAAGTGGGACTATGTATTGGCGTAGAAGTCAAATTCAACTCCCCGTGTTTGGCTTTCCGAACCCTCTTTTTTCGTGTCTGCTTCAATTCAGTAAGCAACCTACCAACTTCAGGTTCGTTTCCACCCTTGGCAGCTTGTAGTATCTTAATCAGTAAATCCTTCTGTGAGAAGGAATAAGGGATAATCAATCAAAAGTTACCGTTCACAATAGACATTCGTACGATTCATTTCGAAAGACGGCATCGGATATGTCCGTTACTCTACTAGACAAAACAATTGACGGTATAACCTACCTTTATATTACCGGGGACCCGATATCTCAAAGCCAAAGCCTGAAGCTCTTTGTACGACAACTCAGATATATCATTACCGTTCATCATCGAGCACCTTAGCGGCCTCCACTCTTTCGTACAAGATTTAACAAATTTCTGATATGGCTGATGGAAGTTCGTCTGCTAGCAGAATTGCTGGATGCGCGTACGTTTGAAATTGAACACGGCGCGTGTGGAACCCTTTTGTAAAACTTTCTATAACTTTCTATAAATTGATTTGCCTAACGATAATCATCGAACGGAAGTATCGGTAGACGAAGATGCCTACTTTGTTAGACGATAGATTTCTATTTATTATGAATCTTGTGACATTGGTATAATTTAAATTCGCGCTTCGTTATCCGTTGCTCGAGGGAACCATTATCGGTAGCCCTGCTAGTTTAGACCAATTAGAATTCCGATTCCGAAGGTCCAGCTGTTCCGAAATTCCAATTGTTTTCCTCGTTAGATGGCAATATACATTAATGCCTGGAAGGACGGAACGCGACATCCTGCGATCTTTCATAGAAACGTGTCGTTATTGTAGACCGGCACATCCCTAGATAGGTAACAATACACGTAAGTGCAACATTGTATGGCTGTCGCAATGAAAACTGGAACGTACGTTGCGGGCCACAACGTAGATGCATAATACAAAGTATATCCGTGTCGGCAGAAAGGTAAAAAGCGACTGAAGCTTTTATTGTCTAGGTCGCTTTAAATAAATGATAGCCAGCTATTTCTGTACAGTTTTAGGATTGATCTGGCTCTGCTAGTTCTCTGGGTCAACCAAGGCCACTTCACTAGGATTACTTGGAATATATAGTTCCGTCCTATAGGTATAACCTATAATTCATCCTATACACCATAAGCCATGTGTCATACATAATTTTACATATTCCGCGAACAGGTCCAAAACTTATTATCTCTCACAGGGAAATATAATACAATAATTTGAGAAATTTATGAAACGTACATCAGTAAAACCTAGAGACTTCGCAACTATGTCCACTCTAGGTGGTAGATGGTTGTCGATAAAAAGAGTTCCGAGCACCTCGACGAAATTCTTTACGTTGACGTGTGTGGCACGTAGGTGCATGGGGTTCGCGGAAATAGATTTACAGGGGTAAGCGTTAAGCTTAAGGCAAACACATCGAGCTTGCGCGCAGCCACGAAACCCCGTGCTTTTGCGTAGAGTTCCACTCAGTGCGTCACCGGAGCCAGAGCCGGACGTCGTTCGGTCCGTTCTCATATCATCAGGTGTAAGATCGACAAGGAGCACGCATTTCATTTGTTATCACGCTCTATCAGAGCCCACGCGCTTTCGAATAAACAAGAAGACACTCGATCCTGCAACGAATCGTAACATTTTTTTTCTCTGGTGTACCTACGGTAGACGTTAATTCGTCGAGCTGAATTCCCCACCGAGCGGCATGAAGGCCCGTAAGAGCCGTGACAAAAGTAAGTGTACATACACACTCGACTGTAGTGCCGCTCGAGTTTCCTTTTAGCAATTGTACCAGTCGATACTTGAACAATAGCACCTTCGTTGCTTTTCCCCCGTGGAATCCGGGAAAACCGGCAGGAATGTAATGAGCTCATACGGACAGTTTCAGGTTCCTTTTTCTCATTTATACTTTTTTCTTTTTTTTGCATTTTTTTTCTTTTCTCAAGCAAGCGCCACAAAGAGTAGCAGGAAACATCTATGTACAAAAGAAGCGAACTTCAAAGCACGGTTCGCCTTACTGTAATTATAGAGAGAGGTTCTTCCTAATTTCTTAAGTGGATATGCAATTTTTTTTTCCAAGTAATTTCAACGCTCAATTCCTCATACTTTAGAAATCTTTTATTCAAAGAATTACGCGCATTTAGTCTTTTACTTATATTTTTTTTCTTTTTCTCCCTTCTAATTGGGGTAAAAAGCGTGGATGTTAGGTTTGATTTTTTTCTTTTATTTTTTTTCGACTTCATGGCTTTACAGTAAAGTGGGGTAGGTGCGGAACACGGGGTTGGAGCTGCTCGGTTACCATGGTGACCCCGGATGCCCGGGATCAGAGCTGCTCCATAGGCAGACTTCACGATTTCCACACACAGCTAGAATCTCTATGGAGTCTTCTTTATTATTTACCGATAATTTTGAAATGGGGAAATCCCCTTTCAAATCCCATAGGAAGAAATAGGTCGCTCGTACGCGAGAAGGGTGACAAACATTTTCCTTAAATTGCAGTCACATGGTTTATTTAAGAGCAACCTTCACGCATGTCAGGATAATACAGTATACTGCATGATAGCGTTAGGGGTTATTCTAGAACTCACCCTCTCGGAGACCAATATACATTTTTTTTCTCAATGATCCTATACATACCTTGTAGAAGTATATATAGCTATAGCATTTACCGTTAACTAAATACTTGTTGACATTACGTAGAGTGTAGTTTTAGGTATAAGTTAAGAATATTGACATGAGCCAAAATACCATTGCACGTGTACATAGGTATTTTAGTTATTCATAGATAGTATCCATTTGGATGAAACTTTTGAAGCTGAAATGTGAGACCTGACATCCACCCCACTTTACAAGCTCTTTTCGTCCCCTCCAAAGTTATTGGTTACAGTCCCAATTCTGTACTTCACTATCGAAACTATTAAAGCTGTCAATTTCTATCTCTTCCTGTCTGTCTGTCTGTCTCTTTATCTGCAATCCTGCACCTACTTCCGGTACGACTTCTTCTCAAGCAACCAAGCACACGACGTAGAAACACCGAGAAGCAATGGAGAAATGCACAATTCTCCTATTCGTGGAGAAAGAGTCCGCCGAAAATTAAATGAAAGAATAAAAGAAATACGATTAGAAAAACTGGGACTCTTTCGTACGTATTTGCACTCTCGTGAGTAGACCCTAACGACTGGATACTAAGATCCTGAGAAGCATCTCGAACGTGTGGTACAGTCTTAGGAGTTAAGGTCCTTGGCTATTACAGAGGAGGAACTTGAAGAACTCGGGGGCGTTTTAGGGGGTTCTGGGGGTGGTGCCCTGACATTAGGAGGTCGTCATAGGCCTGAAGAATTGAACACCCTGGCGGCGACTACGAGATTCACCAGGAAGGAGATCCAGCTGATCTACAGGGGTTTCAAGCAAGAGTGCCCAACTGGTCTTGTCGATGAGGAAGCCTTCAAGCAGATCTTCTCACAATTTTTTCCTCAGGGTGGTGAGTCCTTCCCTGTCCGATAAGCCTTGATCACCTTTCGAACCTATCGGACGATATTGATATATTTTATCTTCCGGCCTATCTAACATCATTATACCCAGCCGCCCTTTCATTTTCATATCCTTTCACGATCCTTTCTGCCTCGATTCGCAAAGTCAATACCACCTGCTTGCTTTAGATGCGAGTCAGTATGCTCACTACGTCTTCAACACCATGAAGCGGAAACCCTCTGGCAAGATTAGTTTTGAGGTGAGTAAGAAGCCAAAAGCTACATTAACATCCGACCAATCTAACTTGGATTTTCCTTTATATTTTTCATTTCCGGTTTCCTGTCTGCACCCTCCTTTTTAGGAGTTTCTGACTATACTGTCCAAGGTATCCAGAGGATCCGTCGAAGAGAAGCTACAATGGGTCTTTGGACTCTACGACCTGGATGGTGATGGACTGATCAGCAAGGAGGAGATGCTCGACGTCGTGGGATCTATCTACGAGATGCTGGGACGTTACACGCAGCCACAAATAGTTGAGCCACAGTTGGCAGCGCGTGAACACGTGGATCGCATATTTCACGTGAGTCCATTGTACATTCCAAACCATGAGAAAGTCCATTTCTCAGCCCCATAAGAGACCCTAAGGGTTATCCCAATGAGCTCAAAATGTTGCCCTTCGATTTCAGTTAATGGACGCGAACAAGGATGGCGTGGTGACGATTGAGGAATTGGTCCAGTGGTGCTCCAAGGATGAACAGCTTCTGCGAAGTCTCGATACTCTCGATACCGTCTTGTGAGGACTGTTAGCTCAGTTATAAATTCAAACCACATACCACCCTCGATTAACATAAGAGAGGGATGTACGAATAATTTCTACAACCTCTTTGTAGACGTCAGTCACACACACAAACCCACACAAACGACACACATGCGTATACACCATGTAACCCCACTCGTTGCCTTTCGTCGCGATCGATCTCAACGTCAAAACCTCCCCTATGGAGTGGACATCCCTTACTGGGACAATTCTTTGGACGATCAACCCCTATCATTCATAGACCTTCACCCTACCAAATAGCACGTTACCTTATCATAGGATAATCTTTATATATCTTAAAAGGACTGATTTCTACTTTTTCTCATATTCTACCCAGTCCTTTCTTTTTATCACTTTTACTCTCTTCCTAGTCTCAATGCAGTCCCTTTGGAAAGTGCAAGCATGTTAAACAAATAATCAACAGCAACTATGGTCCAAATAAGATTTGCCAAAAATTTTTTAACGTTACCTTATATTAATATACAAGATTGTTCAGCTCGGTTGAATTTGACAGCTGTCACGCAACCTCTTTAATCAGTACTTTGATCAGATTGCATGATAATTGTCAAAGGCGACTAACAAAGTTTAGTTGAATAATTCTTAACACGTGCGTATCGTACCTAACCTACCCTGTCTTTCAAAGAGTGACGAACGATATCGTTCACTTTATTAAACAGTATTATTACAAAAATTCCATAATGGAACTCGCGTGCGACTTCACCTTCCGTCTTGCATGCGTGCGGGCGCGCGGGTCTCGTAATCGCGCGGAAATGGTACCTTAAAAATTTTTGACAAAGTTACTCCTTAATCAGTAATCTTTTTCTCAGCTGCGTTATTAACTCGACTTTTCTGTACTATTCTCTATTTCGCATTTTAGACCAACTTAGGAGCGCAGCTGCGGCTGCGAAGCAGACTCTTGCGATTGGCTTAGTGGTGGCACAAAGTTTCAATGAGAAAGAAACGAAGACGAAGCTACGTAAAATGCGAATGAAAGCCACCGAATATACTTAGAGCATTTTTTTTAGATGATCTAGCTGGCGTTCGACCATACAAAATTTAAAGAAACAAAAAAAGAAATTACTGCGGTCTATCACGGCTGCACCTCGTGTGATTCTCCTGTACCTTACTACTATTTAATTATTACTGAATGATATTATTATACATACATTATATACATACGTCATTGCGATATATTAACTATATACGAGATGATATATTATACGATTGAATTTATTAAAAATATTTCACGAGTCTATTGAACAAATTCTATGAGGTGTATATATACAGACAAATATACATATGTAAAGTACATATACAAATATATACATAAATGCAGCAATATTAACTCTAACGTTAATTACGTATATGTATATATCTATATGTATATATGTATATTATATAAAGGATAGTGAAAAAGACGATGATATTACCTTTGTACCTCGTTGTGCTCGCTCGTTGATTATATATGATAATAATGATGATGATAATAATAATAATGCAATTCTGGCAATAATTTGGGGATCTCCCTTTACAATCATTGAAAATCACATATTCCGTGTCCCTTCCCTAAATATTTGTGTCACCTTTATTTTTAAAAGTTTCTCTTAAACACAGATTAAATAAGTATGCACTATAGACACTAAATAAAGAAATAGAAAATAAACTTGTTCCAAAAACAAAAATTGTGTAACTGCTCGATATAGACATATGTATGTAAATTCACGTGTCTTTGGATATTTCAGCATAATCCATCTCCAAAACAGCAAGATCTACCCTTGCTTCACGGAATTCATCCATTTCCATACCTTCGCCCAAGTACCAGTGAAGGAAGGCTCTCTTTTTATACATTAATCCAAATTGTCTATTCAGCCTGGACCAGGCTTCAGCAATGGCAGTGGTGTTGCTCAACATCGCAACGGCTCTTTGAACTCTTGGCTGACCGCTGCCAGGTATTATAACTGGCGGTTGATAATTAATACCAATCTGGATGAAATAAAATTAAATGTTACATAATACTTGTCACTGAATACTGAATATTATGTAACTGGAGGTAACCTTGAATCCCGTAGGAGACCAATCAACGAACTCCACTCCATGTTTTTGCTTGATGGAGGCAATGGCGTAATTAACATCTTTTGGCACAACGTCTCCGCGATACAAGAGACAGCAGGCCATGTACTTTCCTCGACGAGGATCGCAGGTAACCAACTGATTGCGAGGTTCAAAACATTCCGTTGTCAATTCTGCCACTGTCATTGTGTTATGGTCTGCATTGCTGACAGTTGCTACGGGAGCGTATGTCGACAGAGGGAAATGTATTCGCGGAAAAGGAACCAGGTTCGTTTGAAATTCTGAGAGATCTACGTTCAATGGTCCATCGAATCTAAGACTAGCCGTTACCGAGGATACCACTTGACTTATTAGTCTATTTAAATGAATATAGGTCAATCGATCCACGTCCAATTTACGTCGGCATATGTCATATAGCGCCTCGTTATCCACCATGAAAGAACAGTCAGTCTCGTACATTGTAGAATGACTCGTCAAAATAGCGTTGTAGGGCTCGACAACGGCCGTACTGATCATTGGCGAGGGATAGATTGTCATTTGTAATTTGGTTTTTTTTCCAAAGGAATTGCATAACTCTTCCATCAACAGAGCATTGAATCCCGAACCGGTACCTTGTGAGAAATAGCCATTGTTAATTGTGAAGTCATGATCCATGCTAATCAATTGGTTTCTTTTTATTTGATATTTACCACCGCCCACAGAATGGAAAATCAAAAATCCCATAAGACCGTCACAGTTCTCAGAAAGGAGTCTTAACCTCTCTGATACTGTCGACAGAAGCTGCTTCCCTACTGTGTGACGGCCACGAGCATAATTGTTTGCTGCGTCTTCTTTCCCGCAGATCATCTGCTCTGGGTGAAAGAGATCGCGGTACGAGGAATTTTGAAATTGTCCTATCACCGAGGGTTCCAGGTCGATCATTATCGCTCTTGGAACGTACTTCCCGTTTCCGGGTTGATGGAAGAAGGCATTTAGATTCTCATCTTTCGATGATAGACTGTTTGATGCGATTTGACCGTCCGGAGAGATTTCGTGCTCCAGACAATAAAGTTGCCAGCAGGCCGCTCCGAGCTGCACGCCGGCTTGACCGACGTGGAGTGAAATACATTGACGCTGTAAAGCATTCGCAAGTGCTTTTTTAAACTGGAACGAGATCTTTCAATTCGTGGTTACCTTGCTGGACATTTTTTTCTATTCAAGCTGAAGATTTGATATTTGATCGTCACTGAAATTTAGTTAACGAGAATTTTTCATAATTGGCCCAACCAAAGATCCTGAGATCTTGGAAAGCTCGAAACGATTTGGCCAAATCTGCGTCAGTCAATGGACCGCCATATGAAACTAAAAATGAAAATTGCAATTGTTCTATTTCTAGGAGTTTTCTGCCAACTAGATTCGCATGCGTAGCGTTGGGTTTTCTGCTTTAAAAATTTCTCCGAGCGGCTGGGACCTTTATAATATTAAACAGTGAGATGCCGCCACAGGTTGTGTTCTATTCAAATGACAAGTTGTTTGGATATTATCAGGTTGTAGGGGCAAGAAAAATCCCTTTAAAGTATATGTAAGAAATATTTTACAAAAATGACGAGGATTCAGTGGTCTTTGACGAGAGCTCCAAGGGCTCTGAGGTATGTTTTTTGGAGCGTTTGTGTTAAAGTGTCCAGGGTAATGCTTAGCTCTCTTTCTATTTAAGGTTAAATCTTCAGCAAAGATGGTCTCGAACACGAATCGTCTTCAAATCGTTATTTTATAATCACTTTCTGAATTGGAGCTATGTCTGTGATATTCTAATGGAACCAATGTTTTGGTTCGTAGAGAATTTTACTGCCTGTCTTGGACCGGTAATTACTTTAGCTTTTTATGTCATGAGCTTCGTTTAATATAATCCTATTGTAGATTTAGAACATATATAACAATTGGTATATTTCCCAGGTCATGGTGGTGATGGTGACACTCTTGACTGCTTCCATAGTATACATTGCTTATTGGATAGGATTGCCATACTGGTGGGACAAGAGTCCGGGAATGACTGTGGCACTATTAATCATTGGGAATTGGTTACTTATAAACGTTTGTTTTCACTATTATATGGGTGTGAATGTCCCAGCAGGTTATCCACCGCAGGGTGGCCTCATCCCAGAGGCTGTTAGCATATGCAAAAAGTGCATACAACCAAAGCCACCCAGGACGCATCACTGCGCTGTATGCAACAGATGTGTTCTCAAAATGGATCATCATTGCCGTATCCTTGCACAAAATGTACTCTTAAATTTATCTACATGCATTATGCAGTTTACTGCAATAAACTTCCTGAACCAGAGTATAGCATGGCTCAACAATTGTGTAGGGCATTACAACCACAGGCACTTTTTCCAGTACATGGCTTTTACTGTTGTCGGAATCCTATTCATCATGATATTTGGCATCGAAATCGCATATCAGGAATTCTTTCCAGCACAAGAGCCTGATCTGGACGGTCATCCTGTGCGAATAAATGATACAATGATAATACCTGTGGTGAGCTCATGTTAACAGTCAAATGTAAACTTTGCTGCTTCTGTAATCGAATTAACACGCATATATGTGAAATTAGACAGAATCTTTGGATCATCTAAGCGCCGAAGAGCTCGCTGAGATAGCGAAGCAAGCAGCCGAAACAAGGATGAAAGAATTGAGACGCAAAGTGATCATTTATGCAGCCCTTGTTTGCTTAGCTACCTTTGCAGCTCTTGGAGCTCTTGCCTGGTGGCACGCCTGCCTCATCGCCCGAGGAGAAACGAGCATAGAGGCCCGTATTAATAGTACAGAGTCACTTAAGTACGAAGCCCAGGGTAGAGTATACAGAAATCCTTACGACTTTGGGCCCAGAGAGAACTGGAAACTTTTTTTGGGACTTAACGGAAGGTGGGATATATCAAGAACTTGCTAGCAAATCACTTTTAACAATTGAATTGATAAAAAAGTTATTTACCCTGATTTTTTAAAACGTTTCTACAGAAGCTGGTGGCACATACTTTTTCCTTCCACTCATGGTCCCTATGGAGATGGTCTCACGTGGCGAACCATTCAGGATATGAAGACGTCTTGACGTTCCTAGTAGTATGATGTATAGATCGTAAGTCTAATTAATTCAAATGAACATTTCCAGTTGCAAGACTGCATTAAGATCACTGTTACGCGGTACGAGACTCGATTATTCTAGTCAAACTACAGAATACCAATGCGTTAAGTCGAATAGAAGTATAAGAATTTTTTGCGACATAAATAATGCGGCATACTTGCAGCCCTCCCGATAGAAATACGTGACTTTAAAAGTCATCGTGTCATTGAAAGTTAAATCGTGTATAATATGTCATCTCACAATATCATTTTGTAAGGTTGGTTTATTCGCATTACAAAAATTCATTCCTACAAATACTGTGATGTACCTTTCATGCATTATCCATTATGAATCAGACGATATCTGCATTAAGTACATCTTACGATTGGGTCGTACAGAATCGTTAGGTACTCTTATATTTTATTCATTTATACAAATTCGATTGCAAACGTAATTATCACAGACACGCCCATCTTTACGGACCTTACTTTAGAAAGCAAAGGTTCCTTCTCGAAGGAACATTTAAATATGGCTTCTTTGATCTTCGCAGAATAACTGATAAACATTCGATCAGTTCTTGTGTATATAGTATTCAATATACGTCGTCTCGTGTTGCATTATTTACATGTATTCGCTGCATCCACATCTCTTCTTTGTGTGAAAAATCACTACTGTAAGTTTTCTAAATATCTCTACTCTACTCTTCACGATGATCCACTTGAAGTTAAATGAAATAAAAGGATTTTTTACCTTTCGAACAAGGTCAAAGTCTTTACTTAATACTTGAACACTCTCAATCACCATTAGCCCATACAATACCCTCGATCCAACTAAGGTAATGCGAGACTCTCGTATATACACCCGGAGTATCTACGTGGGCGCACTCCAAACCAAAACTTGTAATACCAATCACCTGATAGAGACACTTATTTTTTGGATGTACGTTTTGAAAGGGTCCTCCGGAGTCACCTTGGCAGGTGTCTCGTTCCCATCCTCCTCTAGGATCACCAGCACATATCATACTAGGAACTACACCATGTGGTACAGCTTTAGATTTTCCGTACCGCAGTGCACAGACAACGTTGTCAATTACTTGTAAAACTGCTTTCTGCAGTATGTCACTTTCTTCCCCAGCTATAATTGTTGAGATAACATCAATCAGAAACTTAGTAATACGTGACTCGCGGAATTAATTAATTTCAGAAAAAGGGAATTAGACAACTTACCGAATTCCGTAACACCCCAGCCAGTGATCGTGGCATTCCTGGGCACGTTGTCGTACTGTTGATGAAGACAAGCCGGTTTTATTTGATACCCGAATGTTGCTGGTCTAGCCAATTCTATTAGAGCTATATCTGCGTACATTGCTGGTTTCCTATAGGAAGGATGACGCTTTATTTGTTTAATTTTAATCGTCGTCCCGGTGTTTCCCTGATTCAGTCGATGTACACCAAGGCGTACTACCGTCGGCGCACGACTGTGCATAAATCAGAATAAGTTTTATATTGGATTGGATATATGCTATGAGGATCAAAGCCAGTTTTGAAGTAATGAAAACTTACTCGCGAAGATCAACACAGTGGGCTGCGGTGAGCACCCAACGTCTTGAGATAAGTGTTCCTCCACAACTTAATGTGAACGTTCCATCTGCTGATGGTCGTCCTAATCCTACCATATGTGGGAATTCTCCAGGCATTACTGCAGTTCCTCCTACCACTAGGGGCGTATATGGATGCATTCCGTTGCAAATTGTTTGACTGTCGTTCCTTGTCATTTGTGATGTCACTCCAACTAATGGTACCGTTTGAACAGTTCGTGATACTTCTCGATTATATTCATCACATTCTACAATATGAAATGTAACATTATTTTTTTTAAATTAAATAAACTGTATGAACATTCGATCGTACTTACTCATCTCGGATATTGTTTTGGAGCCTTCCTTGGACCGATAGTTCATTATAACATCAATATTTGGAACTTTTGTAGAAGTTTCTCTGTTATTGTCTTTTTCAATTTTGTCATTAGCTTTAGTAGGAACATTTGTACTGTGATTGGGGTTGCCTGATTCTTTACATTTATTCATTAAGAATGGATTACGAGCAATATTCCCAGGACATCCTTCCATTCTTAGAGAATCCTGTTTCTTTGTGGATGGTACCTCCATATGTATTTCACTTGTATTATCTTCAAAGTCATTGCGATTCTCAAATTTTTGTGCAGGATGTTTCTCATTATTTAAAAAAGGATTGTGCTGATATTCTTGTCCAGCTGCCTGATGGTTGCCAAAAAAAGAATCTCCTGACTGATTGATGATAACACTCATGTGTCCAGTCAATAAAAATGGATTTCCTGCAAGTTACCAAACGTTTCATTAATTTAATTACGATTAATATAATTTTAGAATATTACCTGCTGCAAGTTGTGGAGCGGATAACACAGTTTTTGTATTGAGTACTAAAACAGTGAATAATAAAACACCGAAAATGGTAAAAAATGCAACATCAGCTGCCATAATGATACGGTATAAGCATAGAGATGAAATAACTTTTCTTTAATGCAATAAGAAAATAATGAGATGTTATATCAATGTCAAGGATCTCTTGAAATGAACTGAGGTATATCGTATTGCAGTGGCTTTAAATTCTATTTTTTGACTCACACCAAGTCGCAACATCATATCCGTAACATATAATCAGGGCCAATTTCAAGATCTTTTCCTATGTGGGAGGATATCATTCATAAAATCGAATTCCTTCTCCTTTTTATCCTTCTTTTTTTCTCTTTGGTTACACATAATTTTTTGCTATCTTTATGACGTTCTTCTTGTATCCTGTTTCGCGGGAAAAGTGCTTCCTGATCTATAGGTATAGATGCTACGCCATTGAATTTTATCCCTAAATTCACCGCAAAAAGATATAAAAATTCCCTAGAAAATATTTTTCAAGGAATCTATACCACATTCGTGCAAACTTCTAAAAATATTTTGCATAAATTTAAATAAACATCTTCTATTATACCGTAAAGTCCTACGATATGATTCTGATTCTTGAATAGGTCATTTCTTTTCGCTTTTATGTACTCCTTATTACGCAAATATTCATTTTAGAGAACAAAGATCGACGGATCTCCCGCGCGTTTACAATATGGTGTCCCGTGGGGCTGGCGTCTTGATGTAACAATCGGTAGTTGCATTATTTCCAATAAAAATATTTCAATTTATGTGTAATTGTATGTGCAGTAATTCTATAATGACACATAACAATATTTTATCGGATTCGCAAGAGTCCGTTTTAATTGATGAGGCCACCTATCAAGAATTGGGCCAAAGCATGTGAGTTTGGTAGATTTTAGTAACCTGTTGAAATGTCAGCGAGCGTGATTTCATAATTTTATTTTGAAATTCAATAATTATTATTCACTTGTAAAATTATCTTCCTCATAAGAATTGAACTAAAGGAAAATCAGAATTTTCGTGTGGAATATGTGATAAGATAAATTGGTATTTCGTCATTTACATTATACAGATTTTTCATTATGTGTAATAATTATTTATTTCTTCTCACTTTTGTCTCTTCAGTGACATCGAAAATCTTCTGGGTCCTGACATACTGCAAGAGCAGGAAGAAAAATATAATATTCATTATGAGCAAATAGGCTCAGAAGCATCATATCTACCTTTACAAGCTGCACCACAAACGCCTCAAACATATATTCCTGTCAAGGATCCATTTGCAGGACCATGGAACTTTGAATTACTTATAAATGACCAGAATTCAGGCAAGCAGTGGGAGGTGAGTATCTTATTCAATACATTAAAGGAGATGTATGTAGTACTGTTTTCCGTTCAGATGCCTAGATAATATAGTTAGGCTTTGACCTAATGTATTGATACATGCTCCTTTTTTGAGGTCTGTCGTTACATTATACGTACATACATGGAATAATGTTATTATCATACCGCAATGAAAACGCGTGTCTTTGATATTGAATATCCAGAAGTGGAGATCGAAGATGTTGACGAAAGTAAGCTAAAAAAGCTTGATATGTGTCGTAGTGCAATGGAACAATTTAATCAAGGCATTAGCACTTATGCACCTGATGTCCAATTATTCGCACGCTGTAGTAATAATCTTTTTTTATTTTTTTTGTTTCCTTATCTAGTATTCAAAGCCACTGAACAAAGTCTTCATCAATATGATGCAAACACTACCACTCAAATTTAAATGGGACATCATCGAACAAGGTGGGATGTGGCTTAGAGCAATGATGGTGTTCTCGTTGGATCAATATGCATCTCACCCAGTCCAACGCTGTCCAAACCACATGTCTGTGACCGATCAGTCCAATAAAAACGTTAGTTCTGAAACAATTAAACACGTAGTGCGTTGCTTACAGTCGGATAGCATCTATGAACTAAGAAATGGACACTACTCTGTCGTCGCGCCCCTTGCTACACCCCAGGCCGGAGCAGATTACGTTCCTATGAATTTTCAGTTCGTTTGCAAAAATAGTTGCTGCTCTGGCATGAATCGCAGACCCACAGAACTCATCTTTATCCTGGAGGATAGTCAGGGAGTCGTCCACGGCCGCAAAACGCTCCCAGTAAGGATTTGTAGTTGCCCCCGACGCGATAAAATGAAAGAGGAGACTGAAATCTTAGGTACTCCAAATTATGTAACCGTGTCGGGTGGTAAGAAACGTAAAATTTCAATTCCGCAAGGAAAGAAATTAGCAGTACCACTGATAACTGTAAACTCAAGTAATACCGATCACAATGTGTATTCATTATCGTTTAACGTCGTTGGCAAAGAAAATTCCAAATTGATACTTAAGTATGCTTATGACCTTATGGCGGGTGATGTATCTCGTAATGAAAGTCTGCATGAGAGCTATAAACCATACATGGATGCTCTCTTACAGAAGAAGCCATAAATTGAAATATTCCTTTTTTTTTTTTACTTTCCATATATTTATCTTTACAGTCTTTCCCCTCAATAGTAAGTCATCGCTCCCTCGATAGCTCCCATTCCCATCCGGCACCGCTAGACACGTCTGCTAAAGCATGTGCAAAACGTAATTATATGTACGAAACGTAGTAACCGTGTTTAGATTGCTACCATTAGTGATCATGTGAATTACGATTCAGTGCGGATGCAGACTATTGAGAGCTTGAAGATCGAGACGGCCGGACTATTGAGGGAAACGACTGTAATAGTATTAAAGCATGCCCAGTGTATCTGTACTTGAACGAGTGTCTAAAAAGTTCAGTCTCAATTACACCGAGTCGTGTATTTACCATTCTTTATTTCAAATGAAAGCCATAAAGCTTGTCCATTCTCGCGCCAATCTTTCTTTTCCGAACCTTTGTCTCATCAGGTCAGAGAATCGAGGGATATCCTGTATCTCGTTTTTAATTTGTATTCTTTGTCGTATTCCTCCCTGATTTATTGTATACGTTGAAGAACAAACAGTAATGCATGACATATTTGAATATTCAATGCAAACAGTTAGACACTGCATATGTATGTATTATGGTATTGCTCTTAGTCAAATCAACAAAGATTAAATTTACTTGAAATTAATTACCGTTGGAACCGCTTCAATGGTTTCAATGTACTCCGTTAATTGTTCGTATCGCGTAGAATAATTTAAGGGACATTGCAACAGTAATTTAGTATCGTGAGATACAGTATTTTTTTTATAATTCACAAGAAACGACTGATTATTAACCTGCGTTATACCTGGAGCAAATGCATTACTCGCCATACGTTATTTTAAGTTGTTTATTGTTCTACTTTATACATTATTACTCAATAGTTTATTGTTAGCATGGATAATAGTAACCAAGCGGCCGTTCGACTTGTGTAATTGTGCCATGCCGTAATTTCTGCGCTTTTATAATTAAATCTAAATCCACGCAATTATTTGTATATAAGTGAACCGATATACTTAATCCGGGAATGGACGCATGGGGTGTCTGAGACACTTCAAATCAATGTTTTTCAAATTGAAAACAAAAATCGCGCGACTGTTCCCGGCTCGTAAAGCACGTACTCGAAAGTTACCAAGTGCTCATAAGCGTTGACATGTGATTTTCACGTAAATTTGTATTACGTGCAAAATTCACCGCGCCTGTTGCTAGTGTAGTCGGTTTTTTTAAAAATAAGAATCATATACATTATCGTTTTTGTAGTCGTCAATTAAGCTCGTGATAGAGCATCAATATTTGGACTGTTTATAGATTCATATTGTCATGAATCTCTTTTAAGTAGCTGCGCCGAAATGTCTCAATGAATCTAATGATATTTTTGTAGTCCAATTACAGTTGGAATACCTCACAGGTTACATTCACCTTGGTTAGGAGAGGGCGGACTGTTAGATATCTGAAATTTGTCACTGGTGATAGATGTAAGACAAGGGGAACCGCCACGACCATTTTGATGAGTACATGATAATAGGTATTTTGCTCAGCTTTCATGTCTCCTCATTGAGTAAGCTGTGAGAGATTTCACTGTACACATGAGATTAGATAAAGTAAAAAATAAATAATCTGTTATTTTATCGTAATCGTTCTACTGTTTCTTGAAAAATTTTTTTAATCCTCTAATAATAACCATTTCCTGTTTATGATTCAGACAGCTGCTTCAGATTGTGAGTCCTTCGTTGGATCTAGATTCTAGCAGCTGAATTTCTATTGTGTGAATAGAAAGAGCTTTTGGCAATGGTGCTTTATGCATTCCTAAGGACGTTACAGGGTCTTCCAGAGAAGCCACGCTTTTCCGAAATTTCATCTCTGTACCGTCATTACCCCAACCATACAGAGTCCATTCCCAGACGTTTCCTGCTCCTGTAGTAGTTACCCAGACTTCTTCGTCTTCACACTGTATAAAAAAATCGAATTATTACTATAGCCATTTGCTTGTTAAAGTGTAATATATAAAAATGTAATGAACCTTGAAAAAGAATACTTCTCCTGCATGATGAAGTACGTAAATGGCAGTGGGTCCCAGTGGCATCGGCAAAGGAAGTCTTGCATTGCTTTGATAATAATGAATCTGTGGACCTTCGTGTGTTCTGCTCAAATGTTCCAATACAATCCCTGGTGTTATCATTTCGCGACATTCGCTCGAATCCGAAAGTGGACACCTGATTAGAGTATTAGATACAGATTCAGTAGATCCACCCCATGTTGGTGTTTGAGGTACACTCAGTAGACCTGAATTACTTCTTGATCCCATATCATACGTCATATCCGGATTAGAATTATTCGAAAATTCTCTAGGCTCTTTTAACTGTAACGAGCCAATTGGTACTCTGCTTCCTGACAGTTCGCCTGTGCTGGCAGATTTTGCACGGTCGCTGAGACTGAGCTCACCTAGTCTTCGCGATACGTAGGATTGTATGTTAGCAGACTGCGATGTATCCTGAGTGGTGGAAGATAAATTTTCAGCAGAAGCAGCCTTGTCAAATCCTCCCAGAAGAAGTCTAGCCAGTAACTGCCTTGGCTTTGTCGAATTCTTGATATTGTTCCTGATACTGCTCGTGTCCATGTGCTTCTTTCGCTTACCGAATAGCCATTCCCGGAGACTCCTTCCTTCCTTGTCTTCAACGACGTTGAAAGCATCCTGCAAGACCCTGTGCACAGTGTCAGCAAGGAGGCACCTGCCTTGGCCTAGTCTCACCCTACAGACGGGACAACGTGATGTCTTCGGTCGACATCCGACACAGAGTATGTGGCCGTGGACGCACTGCGACACTGGAGGAGCTGCACTCTCTAGACAAACAGGACACTCCAGGGCACGGACTGCTCCGGATACGGCACTGGCTAATCTTCTGGCAACATCAGGAAGTGGACCTTCCAGCGCGACGCCTTCCGCACCATCCTCTTGGTCTGGTACTTGCTGTGGACTTCGCCATACTTGAAGATTCACATTTTCCGTCTCTGAATTCTGAACGAGATATGCTATTTCCTTCACGCGAAGTCCCACCAGGTCTTTACCGTTTGCCTCCAGTAAACAGTCACCAGATCTGTTGACACATAATTTTGCTTAAGCAATATAATTATCCAATAATAAATACAAAAATGCATTAATTACTGTAACTCATAACTTTACCTCAATCCTGATTTTTCAGCTACGCTTCCTTTCTCTACTGAACCAACCCAAGGATAGGGATCCCATTTTGATCTAGTCAAATGGAATCCGCATGGCTTTCTTTTATTATTTAAATGTTCTCCTTCACCTTCCAACCTCAGGATGATTTCTTCTCTGGACGATGTCACCAAAAAAGCAGCCTGCACTTCTTCAACGGGTGCAGTCATAGTTATCTTAACACCAGCACCCTCCGCAAGGAACTCCGAGCTGCATGACAAACTTCTTTGTAGCATTTTGTAAATAACGATTAAGCAACTATCCCTAATGTCGTTTCCTGAAGCGACTCGCGACATGTAACTCGAAAGTTATAGAGATGGTGCAAAATGGAACTCACGTCATTCGAAAGCGTTAATCGAATTTGTCAGATTTTTACACTCTTGCAAACATCACACTCAACAATATCAACTAAATTTACTCCAAGGTATACTTGTAAATGAATCGGTAAGTTCTTGTCAGTTCTCAAAAGACTAATGAAGTAATAAATGAGGAAACTTACAGCAGGTATGATTTTCAAAATTTTCCAAACTATTTTTACTCCAACAGAATATTCTCCTTGAATGCCAGACGTACCTCGTTCACTTCCAATTGACTCGCTAATGAGCTAAGCTTCAGCGAAAGTAGTTTTGTCCAAGTGACTCGAGATTTTACATCTAACTGACTGAGGATTACGATGCGATTCTATCGCATATGCGGCCCAACCAGGTAAAAGTTGCTCACCTGCTTACCTTCACCCAAATATCTGCACTTGGTATTAATTCCGGCCTCACTCTCCGTTGACTTACGACTTCCTAACATTTACGAAGTACTTCTAACATGTATTACACAAGTAATAGATCTGTGTCTGTATAATGTCAACAGAAATCAAGGCTCTAATCTTAATCTTGCCTCATTCCTAAGGCATTCTATTATTTTATTACAGGAGGTGATCGCGCTGACTGAATTGTCTTATTAAGAGATCTCTATTTTAATATAAGGATTGATTAAGATAAAATAACAGTAAAATATTGAAAATAGTATATTATAGTTCTACAGTTTCTTTTGACAGCTCAGGATACATATGTATATTTGTATGTGTATATCCTTAAATAATAATTACAATATATTTTGGTTAATCCTTGGATTTCAGTGTATATTCATATTGAATGTAAATAAAGATAAGGAACAATGATTAATAGATATGTAGGAGGCAAGAGTATGATAAGTCCAAATGGATTGAAAGGGGTGTATATATACATATAATGTTTCGGATTTCTTAAAAGGACTATACTCTTGCCTGATTAGTTAAATCATTTTGTTACAGATGAATATAAATAAATGCAGGATTAAAATACTATAACGCTAATATGTATTGATATAGGTGTATTAAATTGTTTTGTAAGTCGCAAGAGCGAAGTACAAAAAATATCTTTGTTATAACTTACCGAAAAATTGCGAGTAAAATATTTACTGAATCTGGAAGAGCATGCGCGCGTGTTCAAAAAAAAGAAAACCCCAACAGAGGGTTTTAAAATAATTATATACATTCGACCTCATTTAAAATTATCTCTTTCGATTTACAATGTTCAAGGATCGCTTCATTTTGCCTTTGATGAACTATTGATAAAGAATATTCAAACACTGACTCAGCGTATAAAGAGTGGCATGGGCAGTGGCTTTGAGGACCAATAAGTCCGGGTCTAAGTTAAGATTAGAATTTTCTATGGACTGTGCCAGAGCAAGATTGTGTTTCTCCACTTTGCTCAATTGTTCTCGACAATTAGCAAATGCATCAAGTACTTCCAGCTTAGCAACAGGATTTCTTGTAGGATTGGCAGAATGTTCTCGTGGAGGTAACGGAGGATGGCTACTTGCAATTGCTCTTGTATACATTTCTGTGACAGCTCGTAACTTATCCACCCATTCCTGACGTGCTCTTGCATCTGTTGCTCTTAGTTTTATCATTTCACCTATGGGAACAATCATAATTATATACACGTACAATATCTTGTGTCAAACTTTAATGTTATACTTACCCGTGGCAGAGTTTACTGTGAAGGTGTTAGAATCTTCATCACTGGGTGCAATTACTGCACCCACAAGATATATGGAACAACGGGGTCTTTGATTCTTTTCAGACTCACTAAGAAAGTAATGAAGCTCACCGGTTTCTGGGCTCAGAATGAACCAACGGTATTGCCAGCCTTTCATGGCATTCGTATATTTATGAAGCAGACCCTCGTAAGGGTGCATTATTTGTGCGTTCATCATTTACTATTTAATACTTCCTTTCGACCTTCTTTTATTTTAAGTCTAAAGTCCTTACTTTCGCTAAAGTGTCATCTGTACTGACAGCTCTTTAGAGAGGTTAGATACACTCTCTGATTAGGTTAGGTTAGGCTAATCACTTGATGACATGCGTATTCAAGAACCTTATACCTTTTGATTCTCAAATAACCCTAACTCAAGGATTGTTTAGACATACAAAACTTTGCCATTTGAACAATAACTTTTATTCTTATTACACCACTTAAGGTCTAGTCTTTAATACTTAAAAAGCTTTGGTTTCGAAAAAATAGTATCCACAGAATGAATCTTATTAACATATTTAGTTAGCTGCAGCAGTTGACTTACTAAAAGAAACATGATTTTACCACATAAGATTAAAATAAAAATTAAAGTACGAAATTACCCTTTGATCCTTGTCAATTCAGTAACGCATATACTGTTAAATAAAATTAACGTAAGTACATATAACTTTGATTTTTTAACAAATATGAATTCTTATTGCTTAAAATATAGAAACTTTTATATATGTATACATATCTATTAAATTTCAACTAATCAGATAATCATTGTATATTCTAAACGACGTTTCATAATCTCTCTGATAAACTAAGCAAAAATTACTGAGCAATTCGAATTAAAAGTAAAATCACAAGGAATAATTCTTTGTTACGTAATATTTTTAAGAATTTAATAATCCCTCTGCAATCAAAGTGGTGCGTACGGCAGGCAGCTCTACCTCGTATTCCCCAGGTGCCAATTTCTTTATTATCTTTATTGTGGCCTGGGTATTCTCCTGCACTAAAGACTGGACCCTTGCGGCCACGTTCGGTGGAAGCTCATTTTTTCCTGGTGGACGCAAATCTACAAAAAAAA
>JARQSV010000389.1:271477-290225 GCA_030142285.1 Calameuta idolon
CACTAAAGACTGGACCCTTGCGGCCACGTTCGGTGGAAGCTCATTTTTTCCTGGTGGACGCAAATCTACAAAAAAAAGGAGGAAAAGAAAATACTTTATAAGATTCAAACAAGCTCACGTTTCCACACTGATGTTAAATTTGTTAATACGACGAATACGTACTGGTCACGGTGCAAACATTGATCAATGTCGGCGGCGCCATGAAGTCCTTAACCATAGGTCTTATATTCTTGTGCTCCACATGCTCTGAATTGCCAAAGTCAACGTAAAACACTAAGATAGTGTTGGGAGTTACGAATGGATCGACGCACAATGCACGATACCAATTGTCATCGTACATTGCAAGGCACAGTTCATTTTTACGAGGAATGTACGGTTCTTGTACTGCTTGACAATGTGCATTCATCTGTATAGAAAATTTATGTTTGTCAACTAACAAACACGAAACGTTTAAATTACTTATTGAAATTATACTTACCAAGGGTGTTAGAACTTTAACTATATGTACTACGGCTTGTTCGTCTGGTGCACATACCAGATAACAAACTCCAACTTGCTTAATGTTGACCACCTCAGCTATTATGGTTTCACCGATTGCGCCCAAATTAGCGACCTCCAAGTCACTTTCCATGAAGATCACCTTGTCTTTGGTACCGTAATAATTGTGATATAAGAATCTTATCTCATTGAAATTAAGAGAATCGGAAATACTTGAAAAGATATATGATTAAATAAAATTTGAATAACTCAATGTACCTTCTTCTTTGGCTGGTTTCTTGTGAGATGGTGTTAGCATTTCCTTTACTTCGTCATTGACACTCGTGCCATCTGGCAGATGCAGAACGACGCCATCCGTAGAAGGCACACCGTCGAATGTGCACGTTAATCCAATCTCGGTAATCATTAGATTACTTAAGAATTCGTGCACTTCTTTTGTCATCGCCACATCTCTTGGTACATCCTTGAGAGCCATTTTGGTACAACCAGCTGGTTGCTAAAATCAGGCAATTTAATCAAACTTAATCACGTGCCTGATAATTAAGTTTGATAATTATTTAAATATTTATTCCACGGCCAAAAACTCGTACATACCCTTTTCAAGTCATCCCTCAATACTTTAAGATTCCCCAAAGTGGTGTATTCACGATTTCCAAAATCGACGTAGACAACACCAATTTTGTCACCTTGTATCTTTTGCACCATGGCACGGTAATAATTTCCATCTGAGAACTTTGAGCTGACCATTTGTCCAAGAACCGGTATTTCTGTCAATGTTTGTGCTGAACGAAAGGGAATCAAAGATATAAGTTCTGCTGTCATACAATTAATAATTATTCTGCAGATCTATTCACCAGTCTGAGCGTCTTTGGTGACATCTAACTTTAGCCGTTTCATACGTTCCATTTCCTCAGGAGCTAAGCTGCACGCATGGAAGTTGTAATGACTAATAATGGCAGACAAATAAACCTGGAATGAAGTGTTGATAATCATCTCTGTTAATTAAAAGCAATCGGTATCAATGACAAATAATAGAAGAAACGGTTCTCACCTCTGATCCACTTTTCAAAGGAGCATTTAATATTCCCATCTGTTCTGGAACAGGGATACATTCAGTTATCAATGCCTTGACCGGTTCACCGTCCTCTATGGTTATGGATATCTCCACTTCTGTTTTCTCGCCATTTTTATTGACGTTAACGATCTCGATACCATAACTCTCCCCCGCCTTAAGGTTGAGAAACGTATTGTCGTTTTTAGTAATAAAGAATTGCTAGTCCAAATATTTCAAATGTATCAAAATATTTCACCTCGAATGGAGTCTTTCGATCTATCAACTTGCATTGAACCCCAAAGGTGACTGGATCAATGAATTCTTCAGGAAGACGATGAACTTTTGGGACGCTCACTACTTTGGCCTCGTCGACAGAAAGGACTCTGACAGATGTTCCTGGTAGCAGTACACGTCCACGGAACCAGTCATCGTCGTTCCGGTTGGCACAAACAAGATCATCGACTTCGGGACTAAAATGATAATCTTTTATGATAATATCCTTACTCTTGGTTAAGAATGAAGAAACGAAGATCTTACCGATAATTGGAGTCCTCCTGTAATGAAACACAACGCTCATTCATCTGTAACATGACATTCTCGAAAACTTGTCCCAAACGTTCAACGAGTATTGTTGCAGATTGAATGGTATTGCTCGTCTCGGTGACAAATTGAATGACGCCTGTCTCATTAGCACGGAGTTCATTAACAATACTCTTGAACTTTGGTTTTTTATTTCCCTGTTGTACTGGAGGTTTTTCGGTGACGTATTGTTGCTGGTTTACCACAATGGGATCATCCGGTTTGACTTCCACGATGATAGCGTCCTGAGCTCGATCTTCGCTTCTCGTAGCGCCAGATGTTGGCTTCACGGATATCACAGTGCCTGGCTTAAGACTCTTGTATCGCGCAGGTGAGTCAGAATGGATGAAAATCTTTTCTGAGAGACCAGGAACATTTATAAATTCTTTCATTGCACGTAAATCAGTGCCCTCTTTTTCGCATTCATATCCGTAATCAATGCACAATAGTTTTAAAGGTTTTACAGATTGTACAGTTACTCTGTACCATTTGCATTCATGCAGTGCTGCGTACATGTTCCCAACAATTGGTTGTACAGACGGCCAAGTACTAGCGTAACTATTCAAATGCGTTGAGATATTCTCTAGTTTTTCAGTATCGCTCAGTTTTTGCACCCAATATAGACCGCCTTCACTCGACAGGGTCCTTATGATCTTGATTTCACTGAATACGTCCTTTGGGAGAAATTGAATCCTTCTTTTGAAGGACAAGTCAAAATCAGAGACATTATTAACGATAGACTTTGCTTCCGGTCGTGCATTATTCTGGTTGGTTATTCCGTTTTGTCGGGGACGCGTCGGTTCAAATGGTTGAGTCGGGTGATTAAATTGCGGTTGTGAACCAGGTAACTTGTTCTGCGGTCCCAAATTGTTATTAGATGGATTTTTCGACCAGCAGCTCATAGTTTTCTTAATAGCACCATTACTGTTTCGTAAACCAACAGGAGGTATTGTCTCCTGTGAGGTAGAAGCAACAACTGGTTGCGTCGTTTCTACTGTTATCTTGTTGGGCGATTCATGAATTTGGTTTCTATTCCTTGATAATACTTCTGATTCCGTCGGAGTACGATTACTCTGATCAACAGCAGTCGGTACTGCTGACGATGCAAGTTGTTTAGTATGCATATTGTCGAGAGTCTCATCTCGTGTAACCCTCTCGCAGGATGCAGTGGCACTGGGTGTACCTACTCTCTTTGGCCGTCGAAGGGTCATTAATCCCTTGCTAGGAGTTTCTTGCTTGGCAACTGGAATATCATCGCTACTCGACCGCGAGATGGAACTAGAGTCAACACACCTCGTCAGAGGTCTATAAAAAAGAAATATAATGTAAAAATATAATATTAACGACTTTAACCCGGGAATACGCTTAGCGGGTGGCTGACACATCTCAATTTAATACTCTTCAAATAGAGAACAAAATTCGTGTGATCATTCCCGGGTTAATGAATGTCAAATATTTCTGTAAAAAGGATAAATAACATATACTGACGGCATGGCTTGACAATCATTTTTATGACGAAGCCAATCAGATCTTTGGCATTCTCTGTTACAGTAAAATGCACCGCAACGGCCGCACTTAGTTTTGCTTGGTTTTGCACAGTATTCGCAATTGCCTATATCATCCTTCAAGTTGTTGATGCCATACTCGTATGCCTCCTACATATTATCTTACTTACTTTCTTTGTCAAGATTATACATATATTTGAATTCAATATATTTAAAAAAAAATTAACTCAACCTACAGCAATACGTTTCTCATATAATTTATCAATATCTTCGCTTGTTCGTGTACGAGGTTTTGGCAATTCATAAGCAGTATAACCACGACCCATTCGAACGTGTCTTCTTCCATCGATCGTTGTTAAAACGTGACCTCTGACAGAAACAAAAAACATTAAAACTTCCATAAACTTAGTCTATTCAAAGTCTATTCAAGTTTTTTCCTTAACATACCTGCTCCACATGATATTTGTATCATTAAAAGGATCCACAACATCATATGGATTATATATAGACGGATCAACAGATGGTGGATAGAGTGGTTCATTATCTGAATTATAATCAGTAACATAATGTTGTGGTACTGGTACTGGTTTTGGAACATATCCAGACATCAATTTACCACGTCCCAGGGAAATGTACCTACATTGAAAAATGTTTCATTAATTTATACATACAATTTTTTTCATACACAGAACATTAATCAATTTAACTTACTCTGGTTTGTTGCTGTATCTAGGATCTTGATAGATTTCAGGATTTACAAGATTGACATCTTCAATATCATTTCTAAATTGTCGTATCGGTGCACTTTCTCTTTTTTTAGCAAAGGCAACATTCATACATAATGGCGGTTTTTCATTTAGACTTATTAAGGCTTTGTAAGCTTCTGCATAGGTTTTATAAGATACAAAAGCATAGTCTGCTCCACTAGGACATAAAAGTGCACTGACTTCTCCATAGTCATTAAAAATTGCTTTAATGCCATCCTGGAAATATGAATACAGTTTAACAGAATATTAGAAAAATATCCATAACATTTAAACAAAAATATACCTCTTGTAATTCAGCTGGCAAATTGTTCACAAACAATTTGAATCCTTCTTCAGTCATTCTAAGTATATAATGGAAAATTAGTCCTCTAAATTGTTTAAAAAATTATAAATCGCATTGATTTTTCTACTTGCTTATATAATAAGATAATTAGTCTTCTAAATTGTTTAAAAAATTATATATCAAATTGAGTTTTCTACTTGCTTTTTAGATCCTAAGGCCACGTGGGGCACTACTGGATGATAAATCTTTATTTCGATTCTTTTAATGTGTCTTATTGCGGATACAATATTTTCTTAATACACTGTAACAAATGATAACTTCGTTAGAGTTCAAGTTTCTAAACACGTGCCTCGACGCTGACTACACTATTCATCTAAACTAACGCGATCCCATGAACAAAGAAACGGCTGACTGTTGCCACATTTTATAGTAAGTAGAAGTACTCACAGAATACTCTCGCGTAATTCAAAATATCATTTATTGTATAATTGATATGCATAAATCACTTGGCTATCTAAATATAGGGTATAAGAACAATAAATCTCAAGGAATCTTAAAATCACCACAGAAGTTGATCGCGACCATCAAGACGAAACTCAAAATTTAATCAGAGAAGCAGCGTTCGCATATGCGCAGAACTTGAGACTCAGACTCGCTAGTCAATTGCGATCAAATTATGCAACATTTTTTAAGCTGGCAAGTAATAAAGATATAATATAAAACAATATTTTTCTTTATTAATGCAATAATACATTTTCCCTATTTAAATTTCCATTAAATTAAATGATTTTCGAGTTACTAGATATTATTTTATGCAAGCTAGTAATTGCTGATTATTAAGTAAAACACGTCAACTGGTTGTGTATTAGAGTGTATATTATGTTAAAAATGCAAAAAACATAAACTTATATAAAATTTAAATTTATTACAAAATAACATCGTTAATATTAAAGTCAAAGCTACAAAGAAGTGTAGATTTTTTGAAGATCCAGGCCGTGGTCCAGGCTGCATTCATATTATTGCTTAGCACCATCTGGTGACGTGAAATCAATTTAATAAGCAAATTTTCAATGTAATGTTTGTAAATCCTCTTTTTCAGAGAAGCTCAACGGAGCCAAGACATACCTGAAAAGGACCCATTTTCTGAATTTCTTATATTCCACCAAACTAACTAAAAACATCTTCCCAAAGATGAGCATCGCATGTCCTTTAAATCGAGTATGATACTCAATATTCAGGGCATCTTTTCCGGCAGCGACTGCGCATAAGGAATTCTGCGCGAGCGGCCGTCGTTTTCCGTTTCCATTTTATTATTTCTTCGTTCCGCTGACCCCAAGTGCCCACAGTTCTCCTTGGAGCACCTCGCATCACTTGTACACACCTGGAAAGGAGCTGTTCTACGGTTATACGTGCATTCAAGTAAGTAATCACAAAAGAATACAAACATTTTCCATAGATCGTAATATTTTGGCGAAGCAGCCTATTGTTGAAACTTTACGAGTACTGAAAGTTCTGGGACTTCGGCCATCGTGGTCTCGGAGCGCAACCTTAACCTCAGCAGAAGCGAGCCTAATTGCGCGCCTGTTTCGTCAAATCCTATAAAAGTCTGTGTCGATTGAATAAGACCAAGGGCCTTAGTTCTGACACCGTGTTACAGGTATATGGAACGTCTTACGCTTTTTCCAAAGGTGAAAGTTTTCCAGTATCTAAGGTCAAGTGTCAGTACCATCAATTTGCACGCCGTTGGGCATTAGATACCGCTAATGCGCGACTCCTTTGGTCCAATATGTATTTTATACCACTTGTCTAACTGCATGCTTGGGGCAAGATCAGTTTTACAATTGTTAGGATTTGGCTTTTATGTAACCCCTCGAAATTTTACACAGTTCATTAAATTCTTGTTGGATACTGTAATTTTGGATATTTACGTGTTCGTTTTTAGTTTCCCGGGTTTATTTTTGTTATGATGATTAAAGTGAATACATAAGATTTAGTTAACAAGGAAAACTTGCTGCATAATATTGATTGACTTTTTAATTAATATATTTATATTTAATTTTCCCTCAGGCAAAGAAGCTGTATTTTTATTGTTAAGTATCGTTAACTTCTATTTTCCTCCAAAATCTATTTCTCCATGATATTTTAGTTACGGTTTAATTCATCTCACATTCAGTAGCACAAGGCCACAAGTTTGTGATACATAAAGCCTAGCCTTGATCACGGTATAACACTTTCATTGTTTTAGAAATATAATGTCAATGAATTGAAATTTTGTATTTGTTTCTGATATTTCAGAAGGGTGTTGTATGAGTCAAAAAATAGAAAAGCCAGTGTTGTCAGGTCAACGTATAAAGACCAGAAAAAGAGGTACTTATTACGAAATTAATATTATGTAATTATTTATGGTGTATTTTTTTAAAACACTTATTGAAAACAAATAAATTCACCACAATACTAGATGAAAAAGAGAAGTATGACCCGACTGGCTTTCGAGATGCCGTTTTGCTTGGCCTGGAGAAGGCTAGTAACGACCTAGAAGCAATCTCCAAGTATTTGGATACGGCTGGTTCCAAATTGGACTACCGTCGGTATGGAGAGGCCCTTTTTGACATTTTAATTGCCGGTGGCCTCTTGGTGCCAGGTGGCTCTATTGCCCAAGATGGAGATAAACCAGTCAAAACTACCGCCTGCGTATTTGAACAACCTGAAGATATGGACTCGATGAAAAATTTTGAGCAGGTAAATACTCCCCTACCATGCCCTAGCTGTGTCCTCAAGCAGTTCAGAGTTAAACTGATGTTTGACATTGTATAAAACAGGTCTTCATCAAGTTGATGCGTCGATACAAATACTTGGAGAAGATGTTTGAAGAAGAGATGAAGAAAGTGCTAGTTTTCATGAAAGGATTTACGCCAAAGGAAAGGATCAAGTTAGCACGAATGACAGCTCTATGGATCTCAAACGGCTCGGTCCCGCCAACTGTCCTATCCGTTTTAATTAACGAACACCTTGTTAAGGATAATCTGGCCCTGGATTTCTTAATGGAAGTCTTTGTTACTTGGAAGCAGGAGAAGGGATTACCCAGTCTTATGACAGCTTTGAAGCGTGGTGGCATTGAAGGAAGGTAATATGCGAAATGAGAAAATCTACTTGCCATCGAGCATCCCTTAGTTTTATCGTTTAGAAATAAAAAAAATAACCGGTAACAATATTCACGTAATAGGTTAATGGAATTCGTCCCACCTAACAAGAGGACGGAGGAATATTTCCGCTCGATTTTTGAAGCAATCGGCTTGGCTGATATTGTCAAATTGCACAAAGCCCAAGCGAGCCAGGAGGCTAAGCGCGATCTGCAACAACTTCTTCTGGATGATCTAGCAGATAATCGACCCATCAAAGATATTGTGCTCGACCTTAAGGAAATGGCCCAGCGGAATGGCATTCCTGAACATGAAGTCATCGGCCTCGTTAGTATTTTAATGGTTAAAATGGGAATCCCCGAGGAAATCCCTACGACTCCTATTTATATACATTTCATTTTGCAGATTTGGGGAGTAGTTATGGGCCAAGCCGAATGGAACAAGAAGGAAGAACTTGTTGCCGAGCAAGCTTTGAAACACTTGAAGACCTACACTCCGCTATTTGGTGCTTTTACATCAACAGCCAGATCCGAACTCGCTCTCATCCTGAAGGTCCAGGAGTTCTGCTACGAGAACATGAACTTTATGAAAGTCTTCCAGAAGATTGTCCTGCTCTTCTATAAAAGTACGTCTCTATCTCAAAACATTTGACCAGCAATATTGAAGATACTAATTGATTACTTCTTGTTGCAGCGGATGTTGTGTCGGAGGAAGTGATCTTGAAGTGGTACAAGGAGGGGCACTCTGTGAAGGGGAAAATGCTCTTTTTGGACCAAATGAAAAAATTCATTGAGTGGCTGCAGAACGCCGAGGAGGAATCGGAATCCGGAGAGGAAGAGGATTAAAATTATCAAGGTAAACGGACGGCGATTGAAACTGACGTTTGTTCGGGTAGTAAAAGATTTTGAGATCTTAACAAAAAGGAAAATACGAATGCAAACTGTTTGATTCTAGATACATTCAAACAACATTGCCAGAACACACTACGTCAGTATTCTGTCGAAAATTTTGAAGCTCTCAAGCAGAAAGCGATTTAATCCGTAAAAATCGGTGTAGGGGTTTTTCGAAACGAAATAAAAAGGCAAAAAAATACAAACGGAAAACTTAGAATCAGTACGGGATACAATGTGTCAGGACAGGTACAGGAAAAATTTATGGTCAAATTGTTAATGAAAAATGATCTAAATGACTAACAACCAATTAGCATGGGAGATGAATTGTAATATCTCTAAATTGTATTACTTTAAGAAAAAATATTTTGTGTTACATTTTTATAACTCCGCTACAAAATATATACAGAATAACAAAAAAAATTATTAAAAAAACGAACTTTATCCCTGTGTACGTACAACTTTCGGAACCCTGTCTTACTTTGTACGATAATTGTATTAGTTTGTAGAAAATATACTGTCAGGTGATGTTTAACTCTTGCAGTTTTCATCAGAATCATTCCGCATTTATTCCTCGACGAGTGAACAGATCTACTTTTCAATCTTCATAAATCTATTCACTCTATCGCACAATTAACCTTTATTAACAATATGCTTTTGTCGTCAATAAAATCTCAAATCATAATTTTCTTATTCAATTTATTTTTGGCTTATATTTGTAACTTCTCATGTCAGCAATCGGTTGTTTCTCTATAATCGTTTTGCCCTTCATGTATGGGACGAGCTTCGAGGGCACCTTAATTTTACCATCTTTGGTCTGATGGGTTTCACAAATTGCTATTAACATTCGTGGTATCGCACATGCGGTTCCGTTAAGCGTATGCACGTGCATTGTTTCACCATTTTTTGTCTTGTACTTAATATTTAAACGCCTTGATTGATAATCAGTGCAATTGCTGCAGCTGGACAATTCACCAAATATTCCACGTCCTGGCATCCAGCCCTCGATATCTAGTTTTCTACAATCATAAGTATTATATATTATAAAATAAAACAATGTAAAAAATATACTATACCTGTATGCTGGAGCTCCTAGTTCACATGGTGGCATATCCAATACTTTAAAGTGCAAGTCCAAATCAGTAAACATATCTTCCTGAATGGACTGTATCTCGGATAAGAAATCTGAGGATTTCTCTTGTTCGGAACAAGCGAACATTTCAACCTTTGTAAATTGATGAACTCTAGAATTAATAAGTTTACATATTTTAAAAATGCGTTATACGACACTGAAATTTACTATAGCTTTTAAGATTACCTATATATTCCTCTCTCCTCGGCTGCTTTTGAGGTCTCTGCTCTGAAGCATCTACTCACTGCTGCTAATTTTAGGGGTAACTTTTCTCGTGACAGAACAGTATTAGTTAGTTTATTTGCTAAAGACATTTCAGCCGTACCAGAAAGACCTAATTCATCTCCATAACATGGATCTAAGGTATAGACTAAGGTTCTTTCATTATTAACGATCAAGCCACATCGTTCTATAACTGCTGTAGGCAGAATATCAGGTACAGATACAAGTTTGAAACCAGACACCATTAATTTGCTTATACTGTAATAAATTAAGGCCTGTTCCAGTTCTGCTAAATCTCCTAATAATATATAACTTTTGTGTCCTGCGAAAGGTCCCAAATTTTCAGTTCTTAACAATTTAAGCTTTCCTGCAAGTACTGAGAATTCCTGTGGTTTAAAGTCAAACTTTCTTTCCGATCCAGAGATTTTCAGTATCTGAGGTTCATCACCATATTCCAACACCTGGGGATCTGTACAGTTTGGAATTTTGCTCAATTCTAAAAGAAGCTCGTTCTTTGAATCTAACTTCTTAGAAAGTTCAAGAACTTTATCTATATCACCAACACCCTTTCTTTTCATGATATTGTTAAGAATTACATCTCTGTTTTTCTCATTACATAAATATTCAATATTATACTCAGGCTCTGGCATAGAATGTTTTGAGATAATCAATGAAGCAGCCTTTGTCTGAAAATCAAAATCATATTTAAAGTGAAGTAATAATCTTGAAGTGTTCAGCAAATATGCATATTCATGAAAGCAATAGTGACATGGAGGTTAAATTCACTTCCTTACCTGAACTTGAGTGGAGAATCTCTTTATGAGAGAGAAAGCAAATAATTTAGATCTAAGATTCATGATATAACACATCTATTGTTATATGCAACAATGCAACTCTGTTACTATTCAAGATACAGTGAAACAAATGTATCTCGAGGATGCATCGACATCATCAGTATCACGTACGGCAGGCTGCAAAGTGTTTTATTTGAAAAATCTGTTTTTGGAGCTTTATACAAATTTTGCCTCATGCTATTCGTAAAATACAAAAATATTAAGAATAAAAATTTATTGTTAAAGTGGATCGATCGACGATAATAAAGTTTAAACACGTAATATGTGTATTACGTTACATTACCAGCGTGACTGAGATAATTCAATATGAATAAAGGGTGACAAGAAAACGTTTATTTATCTCTTATGGCTGGCATTCCATCCGGGATAGTTTACTAGCAGAAGACAAAACAATACGTCCCACCAGGATGATTCATATGGAATGCATATACTCGGAATTGCTCGTGTTTGACAAGGCTTGTCCTATCTACTTGTATCTTCTAGTTGTTGAAAATCACTTATATTAACTGACTACTCCTTGCCAAGAGAAATCCAGCGAGTCCTGGAGAGTTCAGAGAAGATGAACAGGGTAGACTTAAAAGTTGTCATGTTAGGACATGAAGCTGTGGGAAAGACAAGCTTGCTGGAGCGGTTTGTAAATGACAGATTCAACGAACATTTGTCTTATCAGAATGTAAGCAAGTATAAACTCGACAGTCATACTTTAAAATAAATAATATTACATAAAATAGAAATGTAAAGTGGATAGAATGATTGGCAATTATTTATGTAATTCAATACAATAAAACTTTATTAAATTAGATCGTTCTATTACAAAATTGATAGAACAATGAAAATGCAATTTACATTAAGAATTTTTGGTTTAGATTAAAAAACGTGACTCTTTTTTCTTATAGACCATCGGAGCTGCTTTCGCAGCTAAGCAAATGGAGGTTGGCGGCAGAAAGTTTGTACTTGGTATATGGGATACTGCTGGTAGTGAAAGGTAAATTATTTCTATTGACTGTAAACTTTATATATATTACTCATATGATTACTTTACTAATACATTTTTATGCAGATATGAAGCAATGGTGAAAATGTATTATCGTGGAGCTAAGGCTGCAATAGTTTGCTATGATGTTACTAATCTTCATTCATGGAACAAAGCTAAATTTTGGATGAGGGAATTGAGAAGTATTGAACAAGATTGTAAGGTTTACCTTTGTGCAACAAAAAAAGATGTATTGTCAGAAGATAAACAAGCTTGTCCAGATATTGAAGTAATTCAGAAATTTGCTGATGGCATACAAGCCAAGTTTTTTGTAACATCTAGCAAAACAGGCGAGAATATTGGTAAGAATTATATTGACTTTTTTTGTACTTGATACTCTACATACATGTAATTCTTCTTTTTATAGCGGAACTATTTCAAGAAATTGCACAGGATTTTGTATCAAACCCGAACAACATAAAGAAATTAGAAGAAGAGTCTTTTGAATTATCGACAGAACCCAGAAGATCTCGTTGCTGCTCTCTATTATAGCAAAATGAACAAACACTTGTGATGAAACTTGACTTTTATAGCAGAGTTCCTCCCTCACGTGCTACTCAGTTAAGAGAAGTGATTAACATTTGGTGTGCTCGAATAAGGATATTGTGAAAAATCAATTGAGTGTCACTAATTCAAAATGGACTCATATCGTAGTTTAATTCGATAATTGTGAAGTTTCAAAAGATTGTGGCTTCAACAACGCCTGTATTATTCAATAGTATAATTAACTGGCTATCAGGATTACATTACACTTGGTAATGGTATTCGCAACTCCAGATCCCCTATTTTTAACATTGTTTCTCAATTGTGGTATGTCACATTAGTCTAGTTGAATAATTTTACCGTGATACCGGACTAAATTATTAAATTAACAAGTGTAGGAAGTATAATTGTGTCTCTGAAATACATACAGAGAAATAAGCGTTAACAATATGCACAAACAGGTATTAAATTTCCTAATGTAGCCATCTCTAACACTAGATTGGTCGTGCTAGACGAATGTGATTTAACACAATAGTAGAATGATTTCGAGAAGAGGATTCCAGAGATGCAATTGTAATGTTACTCTTTTACTTATATGGTAAGCAATATTTTACCAAATATTTTTTTGTATTGATGTTTTATTTGTATTTCTGAGCGCAAATTATGTATGTATTTTTTGATAATATGTGCCTGAAGTTTTACTCATCTCCTGACTAGAGTTTTCATTTAGGATAGTTATCCAATTCGCGTCAACACATTGTACTTTCACAAAAAAGTATCTTTACTGTTGAACTATTACACTATTTTTCATTCAAATGCTATCTAGATGAGGATATGTAAGGGAAAGTTATAGAGCACAATTCCTTCACCCATTCATAAATACCAAAGAATAAAAATCCACCCAAAGTGAAGCCAGAGACTCTCAGTGAAAACCCAGCAAATAATCTGAAAAAGATTTCTTGTTACTCAAGGATTCCTGGCACCTAAATTTTTTAAGAAGTGCATTAATACCCTTTAAAACCAGTTTCCCGATAGACCTCCTTCAACATTGTGGATATTTTAATCTCATCTTTCATAACTGAAGAGGACGATAACATAATTCTTGTTTTAGCCACATCAAGCGGCGTAGTAACAGCCGCAGATATTGTAACTGTTACATATGAATCTGAATTAGCGTAATGTTTCTAAATGGCAAACCGCATTATAATTACCCGATGTAGCACCGCAGATAGCTGCTTCCAAAGGTGTGCACTCACGAGATACGTGCTGTTTCCAGCAAAGTTTTAAATATTCCCAGAGAGGCATTTGAACAAGTGTAAAGGGTAAATCGCGCAATACAGTACTCCCATATCCTCTGTAAAGCATTCGCAAATCCATTCTAGTGGTATCCGTTAGCAAAGCCTGTTTCCTCTGTTTAATTACCTCCATAGGTACCCGAATTGAGCATGCAACCTAAAGAGAATTCCACTAATTATTTTGCACTATAGACTTCCTACCATTTTAACAATTTTATCTTACCAATTCACCAACGGACGCTGCGCCTGCATGCACAATCGCATGATACTGTGGTGGCGTAAGTGGCTGCAGAATTTCTTTAGTTCCATCATAGGTGATGAAAAAAAAAGCCGCTACGAAGGAATATCAATCTATGCAGAATACACCGAATATTGTAATGGTAAAATAAATTACCTGAAGGTGCAGATCCTATCATAACTGGTACTACACCTCGGTAGAGTTTTTTAAAACCACCAGACTCGGTGAATCCATGTTGGCTCTGTAGACGAGTCTTTAGAGTATCCAGGGGAAAGAGTAACAAGTCACATACCATACCAGCCACTCCACCTGACTAAAAAATAATAGAAAATTAATAAGCTCGAAATTAATACGTAATAAATCATTTATAACTATGGAATCCATAATACGTACGATTAAAGATGAAAGTAAGATGTTTCTTGCCTGCTCGGCCATCGGCACTGTTGCTTGCTCGTGAAACATGCCCATTTAAATACTATACGTACATCGAATATACTGATGAAACTTTTATCATAATTGAAATGCAATAATAGTTTCTTGACGTAGTACAATAACCGGATGAACCGTCATCGCGAAGATAATGAAAATCTAGATGAAAGTGCAGAAGACTCGTGCAGATCACTTGCTACTGCTCATCGCAACGTGCTTTACGTCCTGAATTCCATTGATAACCATTAACAACGCAAAGAATTTTGAAGATTAATGCGCGTGCTCACTCATGTCGAGAACCACGTTAGTTTTCATTATTATTGTACTATATGTGTAATTACACATGTCCCTTTGTAATTTCGACAGAACGTATCCGCAGTTTTCGACTGTCCCAAGGTACATCTCGTCGTCTGTCATAATTTGGCAAAGCCACCACGAGTTCACGCGTTACGGAAAAAAATTGGTTGGTGTTTGGCAGAACTCCCAATAAAGAATGACTTGATTACGTGGCAAATGTATCGTGAATCTTCCTGAAGATGCACTATGAACGAATTACTGACACGAGACCCGGGTACCTCAATGCATTTCACGTGGTTGACAAGCTGCACGAGCTTGAGCAAAGAATGAACGCGTTAACGTCTTAGCTGGCGAATTGTCCTTATATAACCTTTAATCACTTTGAACGTTTCTAGAGCATCATTTCACAGAGTACGTAGAAACACGTTTATAAATGGCACGAGACATTTTAAAAAGCAGCTTGGAAAATGCCAGCTTCAACATAATCTTTCAGGTAATGCTGTGTTCTTGGCTTTGATGAAGTTTCGCTGGCTTATTTTCTAGAACAAAAACATACTCTGCATGCTCGTTATGTTTCCAGGTACTATGTCGATGTGTAACATTCGTTTTAAATGCCTTCGTGGTACGTCACGTTGGTCAGGCTGTCTTAGGTGTAATGAATGTAAGACTCCTTCTTCTGGAGTCTATGATATTGTTTCTCTCACGTGAACCATTCATGAAGGCATGCTTGACCAACACTGCAGATCACAATTGGGCACAGGTTGTCAACTTACTATGGATGACGTTAGTATTGAAACTTAAGAAAAGGATATCTAAAGGATAGTACTCCAAGACACGGATCTTATAATATGACTGAAACCATTTTCAGTGTTCCCATATGTGTCACTATGTCTCTAATATTTGGCTACATATGGCTTTTTTTGCTGACCACTACTGAAACTCTGCCTCCATACTACACATTTGCTGTTTGTGCAGTAGCTGTCTCATGCATAATTGAACTGTGCTCACTGGTGATTCAACTGATTGCCAGTGCATTTCTCTTTGTTAGATTAAAAGTAAGAAGTTAATGTTTATAAAATTTATAATACTAGATAATGCCTAGGAGCTTTAAATTTTTATTACATCATTTCAGATTGTTTTGGATAGTATTATGATAGCCATCCGTACCATGACTTTTGTACCTTTGATTCTTTATCGACCAGAAAATGCTCTGTTTGCATTTGGTATGGCTCAGTTAGTTGCTGCTATATTCTACACGACTAGTCATTACGTTTACTTCCACTACTACATCCAGCAATTAAAATTTAAGCCAAAAAGAAAGATGTCCCTGAGAGATAGTAGCGATGAAATCGTCGCTAAAGAATTTCCATTCGAGTCTGTATCGGATTTTTTACCTGGTCAGCTAAAAAATAACGTACGTAAGTCAACATTTCGTTTAAATTCAATGTAGCATTCATCTACGGTGTTTTGCAGGATTCTTACTTGGATAAGAAACTATCCGTGTTAACATGGAGTTTCTTTAGGCAAGGTATATTAAAACAAATTTTAACAGAGGGTGAAAGATTAATCATGACTGTCATTCCGGTATTAACATTTGCTGAACAGGTGATGAATATAATTTTAGTTATTCATATCCAAATTGTATTTTTTTTAAACAAATTATCTCCAATTACAGGGAACATATGAAGTTGTTAACAATCTAGGCTCATTAGCAGCTAGATTTATCTTCCGTCCCATAGAAGAAAGTGGCTATTTTTATTTCACCCAGATGGTTAGACGAGACAAACCACTTTCCGAACAGAATCCAGTATGTATGCCAAGGAATTTTTGAAACTCATAACTCAGCGTTTCTTTGTAATTATTTATTTTATAATTTTTAGAGTAAAATACAAGAGAGCGTCAATGTTTTGACACAATTATGCTCAGTTGTAACTTCAATAGGATTGGTTGTACTCGTCTTCGGACAATCTTACTCGTCGCTGATACTGTGGATGTATGGTGGTTCAAAATTAACATCATACTTGCCAGTGCTTCTGCTCAGAACGCATTGTCTAGCTGTTTTATTGCTTGGTATAAATGGCGTCACAGAATGTTATACCAATGCTACAGCCGATAGTGCTACGATTAATAAGAGCAACCTCATAATGATCTACGAATCAATTGCTTTCCTCTGCGCATCTTACATATTTGCAACTTGGCTAGGTCCAGTTGGTTTTATCCTGGGCAACTGTGTTAATATGGGCCTGCGGATTTTACATTCAACGACGTTCATTAATAGGCGACATCGCGACACTGTATATCGTCCTCTTCGAGGACTTGTGCCAAAACCAGTCTTTACTGCATCTTTGATTATAGCAGCACTTATTACCAAAGTTTCACACGTATGGAACAATTCTGTATTTTTTAAATTATTTTTGGAGTATAAAATACTTGGAATATCATTTCCCTCTTTTTCCAGGTATACTTCTTTCCTGAGGAAAAGTTTGTGCACTTCCTTATTGGATTAATATCATTCTTAGTGGTATTGGGTTCTTGGATGTACGAAAATCAAGAGTTGATAAAGCTCGGTGCAAGCAAGTGGAATGAAAGAAGAGACAGGCACAAGAAAAGTGACTGACCTTAAATATTCTTAATATTTGGAATTTATTCAGAATACAATGTGTCATTGAAATCATTATTGAGTTATATATACACTTGTAAACACATTAATAATTATCTTTATTTTATGTAATCTCTAATTTTTCATTTTCCATTCTCAGCTTCTAGAAATATGAAATACTATAATATATACAAAATGTTATGCATATTGGGACCATTACCCTTATTGTATAACTAAGCCATTAAGATTATTAGTTGAATGCTTGGTAGCTTCTCAGAACCAAGTATGAAAAACTTCAATTACAGCAATTGCCCTTTACAATACATCTTGAATTGTATAGGATTCTAAGAAGAAACTTGTTTGTAAATTGCAGCAACAACAGGCCCTTGACGATGGATGAGACATTGTCTAAAAATTATTCTTCGTATTTACCCAGTACCTCCAATCATCTCAATTAGCAGAAATTACCTTGTATCATTCTGTAGATAAATAATAGGTGGTTTTGATCCAGGTTCCAGTTTTGCAGCCTGATCAGCTATAGCAGCTATTAATCCAGCACTATCTCCTGATGCTTTACCTTTGGCTAGAATAGTAATTTAATTAATTTTGAGTTTGACATATAATTTTGTATTATTGAACCCACATTTAGTGTACTTGATAGACGTAACTTACTTCCTAAACACAAACCCTGATGATCCGCTAAAATGCAACCGATAACCCCCTCAGTGTTAATCCTAAAAAATAAGTCTTGAAAATAACGAAAACAACATGAAACATAACCTAATGTTTCATCTTACACATCATCCATGGTTTTTTCCAAGTTACGTTCCATTTTCCTAGATTTATTAAACTATTCGGAAATTACAAACGTCGTTATTCGTTATCAAAATTCAGGACTAACAAATTATGCTTGATATCGCGAGAGCAGACCCTAAGCGTACGGTACACGGATTTAATTTAACGGTGACATGTTTAGCAGCGAATTTAATAGCAACCACTACATCACACTACACATTGGCCGATTGTCTATCCGTTTGTATACCGGTTCCGGATATGACGTTTACTTTGAATTAAAACTATCACAATGTTAAAAAATAAATATTACATATTTATTGAATAAGAATACATACATCATATTATCACATTAATGTTCATATAAGAAACACTGAAGGACACAGAAATAGAAATAGAAATGCTGTGACAATGGAAAATGAACAGAACACACTTTTTATAAAAATATGTACTGCTGATTATAGCTCTACATATATTATTAAACCTGAAGAATAAACCTGAGGAATCACATGTTCATAGCCTAGAAAAAAAATGTAATATTATTTTTGTACTAAACAATATTAGAATCCTGTTAAATTTGAAATCACATGTCATACCAAATCATCCAAATCTACATCAGTAACTTGCTGCGAAGTCTCTGCATCCATTATTTCTTCTT
>JARQSV010000389.1:290325-332630 GCA_030142285.1 Calameuta idolon
AATCACATGTCATACCAAATCATCCAAATCTACATCAGTAACTTGCTGCGAAGTCTCTGCATCCATTATTTCTTCTTCCTCAGGAGCGTCTTCTGCTGTATTTTTGCTTCCTGCTTTTGAATGATCTTGTAAGTTCTCTTTAGTATCTTTTACATCTGTCTCTTCTCTGTCATTTAATTTATTGTTGGATCTAGAGAAGGTAGAAATTAGGAACATTCATGAAAAACTCGCTATTTTACAGAAATAGAAAAAAAAAGTACTTTTTAGTCTCGCATGATTCTTTCCACTGGAATAACTTCTCCATTTTCTTCAAATAATGCAAACTTTTTTCTTTCAATGGTGCTGGTGTCGCAACTAAATCAGAGAGGTATGACTCCATTGGAGGTATTTCACTATTTGGATTTAATGCACGATGGGAAAGTACATTCCACACGTGCTGAATCCCAGGATTATGTACAGTTCCAGCATCAAATGTTTCCTCAATTTCATCAGAATCACTGGCGCACCTGGAATATTGAAAAGAGCAATCAACTTTTGATGAAAAGTTAATTCAGCAAAAAATGGATTTATACAGGTGATTCGCTCACCTAGATTCTGGCAATGTCATCGAATCTATGAATCCATCGAGAGCTTCATCCTGTTCCTTCGACAATTGGTTTACAAGAGAATTCATTGGCATTCGATGCAACAAGCATCTGTCTTCTGCAAATACCATTTCGACGAACACGAGGCACTAGATCATTAAAAAAGGAACTATTAAGATAATTTTCATCAAGGTAGTAAGAAGGGAATAAAATGAGTCTATAGAAATTGATGTGATGAGTATACACCATACCCAAGGCTCATCGAGGACATCGATATATGGAAACAGAATACCCATTCTTGGTGCAACGTTTGATGAGTGGATTTTCCTGACGATGGCTACCATATCTTCATCCACCATGGCCTGCACTAATGAATAGAATGGTCTGATCGCCTCCTAGTTTCGGTCAATATTTTAGTTACAATATGAATAAGTTATTATAAGGTATCAAAATCGTTTTACCTCGCCTGAAGGTACAACAACATATGAACCAGTACCAGTCCACAGATCCAGGTAAACCTCATTTCTCTTTGCAAAGTTACGGATTATGAAGCTCTTTTCACCACTTTTATATTCCGTCTCAGCCTTGGTGGTATCTTTAAGAATTGAATGTATCTGCATCATCCAAAGAGTTTGCTGCTCTAAATAAATAATAAATGTATACCTGTATAAGGAACAAACACACCACCGTACATGTATCCAGATATCACATTCTCTGAAGTATGAGATTCTCTGTATCGATCTGTGTATTGACGTATTGTTTCTACTTTAACTTCCTCATTGTCATCGGATTTGACCAATTTTTTCCATGTAGGCAGCTTCCACGAATTTGTTACCTAGATACAAAAATAATATTAGTCCATCCTGATCTGAGATACTAATTTAGTAATATCCATTCAGTCTATTTAATTACCTTCAGGTACTTTGCAATTGGAATTTTGAAACCGGCAAAATCTAAAGTAGCTCCCCACGACATTGGTTTTGTGGGTTGCTGTCTGTAAAAATATGTTTGTTCAATTGCATCATCCAGTGTAACATATTGATTGCCAGTCTACAAAGAAAGTGATAAGTCACATATGAAATTATGAAAGTTATTCACGATATGCAATACATTTAAAAAAAATAAATACCTTTTCACAAAGTTTCATAAGAAATTTATCGCTTGAATTCATTGTAGACAAAGAGTTTTGTGTAATTTCACGTTCTCCACTGTAAATATCAATCAATAATGAATTTGTGGTCATGAACTGAAGAAAGATGTATACAAATTATATGCAGAAATTTCAATATATTACATAGGAATAAAGTTTATCTCACGTTCCCCTATCTGGTTTGCAACTTCATTTACATCGAATTGTTCAATGACAGTAGAGTCTTCATTAAAATCATTTAACAGCATTAATGTTCGAACACATGACTTTTCCCTAGAAATAATATGAAATAAAATATTATAAACAAAATGAAATACACATCACAATATCCTTACACAAATCCTCTGTCAAGAATCTTCAATGCTACATAAATTCCCTCTACCCAATTGGATGAAGAAGCTGTTGCTTGCAAATTTATGACATGCTTGACTAAAGTCCATGTTGGAACTTGTACATTTTCTGTGACTTGATGGATATTATCAAATTCCAAATCGTTTTCAGTAACATCTGTACCTAGTACCACAAGGCCAATTTCATGTTTTGGATCCAAAAATATCTGGATATTGCAAAAGAAATTAGCAATGATATAGAAGAAATTATGTTGACTTTCTTAATTTTGTTATTACATTTGAATACTTACTTTTTTCTCTATACAACGTTTCACTACATGTTTTGCTTTATCCAGATATGATTTCTGGAAATCATCAAGGCTGCGAGTGCCGGATCCAACATTGATCACGAATACACGTAATTCCTAATAAATAATTAAATATTAATATTAGCAATAAAAATAAAAATACGAATTAGTGTATCCAAATATAACACCAAACCTTTATTGCTTTGGGAGGCATATTATTGAACACCTAAATTGAATCCTAAGCAATTGAATGGAACCCTTGTACTTGCAATTCAAGACTCTTCTCTTTAATCCTTACCGAATTTGTGTCCTGGCAGGAGGCTAAGTGCCAGAAAGTCAAAATTATGAATAAACTTCGTTGAGGGACAGTGTGTTCACGAAATATGACAATTTGAACCAGTATGAATTTGTATCTCGTGAACTGTGTTTTGCGTGCCTTTGAAAACAGAAGATCTCGATTTAATAGCGAAGCGTAAGGAGGATTAATTGACAAAGAAAATATTGAGAAAAACAAAGAAAGCTGAAATCCATAAACTGCCATAAACGGAAATTGAAATATTCGATTTGAACACATTTGAAACACATAAGTAGCGTTGCCGGCTGTGGCATGGTAGCATGAGACGACTTGGCGCTTCAACCAAAAGCGCGCTAAAATCATCAATTTTGTATACTCATTTGTTAATCGACAAGTAGATTTCAACGTCTCTTTAAAATTTCATTAGAAAAGTAATTATCATTTTATGTAATTGTAGTAATTATAATTAACATAGTAGTTACTAATTTTCATTGAAAGTATAAAGCAAATTGGTTATTTAATATTACATTTATAGATCGCTGAGATTATAAGTCACGGTGTTTTTGACGTTTAAGTGTTGCTCGTGTTTCAACAAAAATTTATTAAAACTGAAAAGAAATTTGCCCGGAGTTGACAACTGACCAAAATGCTTTTTTCTTGACGAATCGGTCTATTACAATTGCTCAGAATTATGGTCTCACACATATACAAGTCTGGGGAACGATGTGTAACTGAAATGTAGAGTGAGAATACGAAAAGTGAATAACTGTTAGCCAATCGCATGTTAGGTTCAAAAGAAGACAAGCACAACGATTGGCTAACAGCTATTCACTTTTCGTATTTTCACTGCATTGAGTTACACAATCGACCCCTGGTTGGTTGAGGTAGATTGAGGTGGGTTGAGGCGCCTTGACACCTCGGCAACGACGGCGTCGTGGACACTCGTGCTGGCCTCCCATAGAAACGCACCAATTACAATAAACTAATTCTGTGGCCGCTTTTGTAAAGGACTATAGTCCCGACTGGTGCCAAATTATAAAAGAAGATGAAGAAATCAGGTCCAGCCATGGAAAATGGCACAAATGGTTTATTGAACGGCGAGGGGCTGCATGTATCTACTTTAAAAACAAATGAACGCAAAGACATTGTGTACCTGAATACTACAAGAAATAAGCCAGAAGATGCATCCAACATACGTAAAAGACAGAGAGAAGGAAGTATCGGATCGTTGGATGAAAAGGTTTCACGAAATAGGCGTAATAGTAGTTCGAGCTCAAGTACCTTATCCTCTGGCAATGGTAAAAAGGAAGTTGAATATGAAACAGATCCTGCGGTGCTAGCACGTAGACAAAAAGAAATAGATTATGGGAAAAATACTATTGGATATGATAGATATATTCATGCTGTTCCCAAGTATGCCTATATGTATAATATTTTTGTTAATTAAGAACGTAATGTTATTAGTGTGTGTGATAGTGGATATGTATTTTAGAAAGGAACGTACAGCTGAACATCCAAAAACACCACCAAAATATGCAAAGTACAGTAGAAGAGGATGGGACGGCATGGTTAAACTGTGGAGGAAACAGCTACACTTTTGGGATCCTCCAGAAAATAGTGGCAGTACCAGTGAAAATGAAAGCAGTTTGCCACCTTAGCACAACAAATCTGTGATATTTCATTCTGAGAATGAAAAGATCATACTTGTATACCGAACTGAACCTATTAACATAATTTACTTTATATAAATCATCAAAAAAATGATCAACTATGCAAGTTTTGTAATACTGAATTTTCCTATGTGAACTTGCCACAATCATAGACTGTAAAACTCCGAAAATAAACATAAAATACAGTTTAAGAATTATTTAATACTTTTTATACAGAAACTGTGCAATTGCAATCTTGACACAAATGTCAAAGCTATAATTAAATTATATTAGTTACGAGTAGTCAATTTTTCCAGCTGTTGTAAGATAGTGTCCAGTTTTTTACTTGTATGCTGCTCCATCACCTCTATTCTCTGCATCAATCTTTTCTCCATATCACAAAATTTATTATCAATATATGTTGTAATGTCTGTGATATTGGTATTTTGGGAATTTACTTCTCCCATTCTTTCACTTTTATTTGTACTCTTTTCTATTGTCGTTAATGTTTTATGATGATTAGGTATCTGTGATTGTAAACTGGTTTCTGACAACTTTAATAAATATGGATCAAAATCATTTCCAGTAATATCATTTCCTTGAGTATCAAACGTTTGTAGTAATTTTTTTGCCATCTCTGCACCTTTTGTAGTCAGTCCATTGGTGTTTTGTAAAAAGCTATTAATTACATCATAATCAAATGTTTTCTGTACATTATTGGTGACAGGGTCTGTAAGAATTAGTCTTATGCCATACACCCAAAACAATGTTTTACTTTTTACTTTTGCAAACTGCAAATAAAACAAATATAAATTCCAGCAAATCGAATTAAATCAGAATGTAATTACAATGGAGCCAATGTACCTTAATTTTTATTTCAGAAGAAGGTGGTTCTATTGCTACCTCAGCGAAATAACTGAAGTTGTTTTCAAACTCATCAATAAATTCAGCAATTGCCGTAACTGCATATTCCCCATATTGCTTATAAAATTCTAAGATCGATGCTTCAGAGACCACAGCAATTCGTGCTATCTTTCGACCACCAGTTACCCCAATATCAATCGTACATGGTTCATCCTGATTCCTCAAAGGCTGTAATTGTATACAACTATCAGCAGAAACCATGTCATCCAAATCAGTCCTGTTGAAAAAAGTTTATAGCAAAGATTATTCAGAGTTATAAGTAAATAATTATATTTCACTGGCATAAATTACCTCTCTGCAGCTTGCGATATAGGCACAACCGAAATTGAGTCTTGAAATCTTCGATTATTTGAAATTGTCCAGTTTGATGTGATCATGCTGACAAGATTCGAAGTTGAATCCTCTTTGGAATAATTTCTGCTTAAATAGTTGGAAACATCGTCATTCTTCTGTAACTCCATAATTGACTATATGTCACAACCACGTTTCGATCCCTAACGCAGAAAAAATCAGTGGCTAACGGCGAGGAAACGTCAAAATTGAAGACCCTTATAAACAAACAGCCAGTCGCTCGTAGTTGACAGAAGAGATAAAGATTTGTGAATCGAGTCGAATGCAAATAAGATTATGTATAGGGAGAAACGTGAAGCGCGAGTCTTTGAATCTGTTTTGAACGAATGACAGCAGAATAGAAAAAACTGTTCTGTGACGTCCTACTTGACAGTTCAGAATATAACAGATTGCGAACAAGGAAAAAAAATAAGATGACTACGATCGCGTATTGTCAAATAGCACGTGTATATCCCAGATTTCCACGAGGTTTGCTTTGGAGTAAAATATCGAGCGCGGCGGTGTTAAGTAGTGGGGACCCCCAAGATGCGGCGTCAGCATCGGCGTTTGAATTGTTCGAGCATCGCAGTCGTTCTATCGAACGGACTACTCCATTCAAGTGTCGTCAGTCGTTCCCTCGAAATCTATCGTGTTCCTATATTAAAAATATGTCCAAGTACAGGATTGTGATGGTTCGCCATGGCGAAAGCGAGTGGAATCAACTGAATCTGTTTTGTGGCTGGTTTGATGCGGATCTATCTGAAAAAGGTATGAATTTCTCTATTCATTATGTGTCGTGAGCTAAAGATCAATGAGGATCTCAAGGGTAAAAGGTCACAGGATTGCGATACTTAGAACGAGTCATATTTATCATTTCAATTTTGACAAACTGTCATCTCACCCAATTATCGTCTTGATACATGTGATATAACATATTTCAGAGGTATTAGTTATTATAACTGAATTAAATAATTGTGGAAATAATTGAATATAGGAAAGGCGGAAGCTGTTGCTGCAGGAAAGGCTCTTAAAGCTGCAGGATACACTTTTGACATAGCTCACACGTCTATGCTGAAACGTGCTCAAAATACACTACAAGCTATTCTTAAGGAAATTGGTCAGGAGGACCTCCCTGTGCAAAAGACGTGGCGCCTCAATGAGAGACACTATGGTGGTCTTACTGGAATGAATAAGGCGGAAACTGCTGCCAAGTATGGAGAAGAGCAGGTGCAGATCTGGAGAAGATCCTTCGACGTACCACCACCACCTATGGAGCCAGATCACAAGTATTACGAAGCTATAGTCAAAGATCCAAGATATGCTGAGGAGCCAAAACCTGAAGAGTTTCCAAAATTCGAGTCCCTCAAGTTGACGATTGAGAGAACCCTACCTTATTGGAACAATACCATCATTCCACAGCTTAAGGAGGGAAAGAAGATTATTATTGCTGCTCATGGAAATAGCTTGAGAGGAATAGTTAAGCATCTTGACTGTAAGTCATTTATTGTGAAAAATTATAAATATGCATTTCAATGAGTAATAATTATTCTTTTTTTAGCATTGAGTAACGAGCAAATTATGGGATTAAATCTTCCAACTGGTATTCCATTTGTATACGAATTGGATGAAAACTTGAAACCAGTCGTATCCATGAAATTCTTGGGCGATGAAGAAACAGTGAAGGCAGCAATTGCTGCAGTTGCAGCTCAGGGTAAAGCTAAGTGAAATGGCTAAGCCATTTGTGTGGCATTTTTAGAGTGCCCCTTGTATGGATTCATAAAGTTATTTATAAATCATCGATTCACAATTCTTATTGCGTATCAGTGTTCTAATTCTGTATTGTAAATACACTAAAATTGAGATCATAAAAGATGACATTGCACAGCACCGTTACTCATAAAAGCTGTTAGCTTGTGAAACATTGATCACATGATGTAATAATAATATAACAAACAAATAAAAGTGAAAATGTAATTAAAATGTTATATTTGAAGTGTGCGTATCTCCCGTTTTCCCTCCCATAGTATAATTCTTAAAAAAATACGTTCTTGTAGTACTGATTAGTTTGACGGAAAGGCTCCTCTACGAGTTTTCATTACATTAATATTGATTTACTAGCTTCATAAATGCTTTAGCATTAGTTTATTTAAAATATTTGGTACAATAAAAATGCCTTATCACAATAACAGGATCGTAACTGGTACATAAATAGAATAAAAGGATAAATAAGGTCATTTTATCCAGAAGACGTAATATTTCTCATTTGTCTGACAGCAGCAACGACGCGAGCATTGCATCCAGCACTACCAGTTTGATAGTCTTCAGGAGTCAGTCTAAGTAGCACCGACATTTGTTGCAACTGTTCAGACAGAGAAAGTCCTAATTCCTCAAGAACATTTCCCAGATAATCTAAAACAGATAATTCGTCAAAAACTTGAATATCCAGTTAATAGCAAATGGCTATAAGTTTTACCAATATCAGTAGCGAGCTGTTTGCAGGACGATGAATTTAATTCACAGATGCCTAAAGTTTGATCCTGAAACATTTGGCACGTTCCTTTGGCTACAATTCCAAGTAAAATATCAGTAAATCCAGATTCGCTAGATCCTTGAGCATACTGTGGATCGGCAGCTCTCAAAGCTTGTGTTAGACTTGGATTATCGCGTAGTAGAAAAGGTTCTAAATGTTGTGGCAAGGTCATCAAGTACTGTCCAACTTGAGTGATATATTCTTGAGGTGCAAAACTGTAGTCAGGCTGATCCGTACTGAAATTTATCATTTTATTCGCATCCGAAGACCATGCTGGTGCCTTTTGCACTAGCAACAGCTGTGCAAAAATTGGTGCGAAAATCACTTCATAGGTAGTGTGATGTAAATCAGAACACAGCTTGTGAATGGCCTTTACAATGGAATCCAAGATTGTTTTGTCCTCTGTGAGAAAAACATATGTGTCAAGTGCCTGAATTCCAAATCATAATCAGTAACAGCATTACCTTGTTGTAAAGACGTTATTAAGTTGGCAAGTTCAGTTCTTCCTTGAGAATTAAGTAATAACTTTTTATAATGTGTGAAAACATTAGCATTACTACTTTGCAATTTGTTGTTGGCCTCTATGGTATCGATAACTAAAGTTTTCTCGAACTGTTCAATCTGTACCAAGAGCTCTCCTATGATAATACACAAAAAATAATTTTGTTAATTAAAAACTCCATAAAAAATGTATCACTTAAAAATCCAGATATAAAGCAGTGATACCTATGCTCTGCATCAAAGTCAAACACATTTGGAACAAATTCCAATCCTCTTGCCTAGCCTTCCGCCTTTCCAACTGTTTCACACCGATTCTGTACTTATCCAAATATTGAGTGAAATATGTCTGAAATATCAACAATTAAAATTAAGAACCAAGCGATGTACTTAACATATATCAAAATTAATGAAAAAAATCATTCATACATTCAAAGCCTTCAACAAGCCTGGATAGCCGCATCCGTCCGTGAACAATTTACATCGTTTATTGGCTTCATTGGCATAATCGATCACTCTGGAAATACTCAGCGCCAGAGCATTGATGGTTTCGCTGAGATCATCATGGATGCAATCCAAAGAGTTCAATTGTTGGCCAAGCTGAGCCGACTCATACATACTATATTTGGTAACATATGGAACGTAGGGAGCGTAGATGGTTTGGGCTAACGGTAATAATTCGTGATTGATCGTTTTTTCCTGAGAGCATGTCTCGATAGCGTTATTTAAATTAACAGCAAAGTGTCTTGTAATCTGTTTCAATTCCAGCAGCAATGACAATTGCATTGCATTCGAATGCTGCTTCAGAGCTGTTTCTATACATACTGATACGCTTGGATCTAAATTACGTAGAAGATCTGCATACACGTCAATCAATGTGTTACTAGAAGTATTTGGAAACACCTGGTTGCACCACTTTACCTGAAAGTTGTGTATCGTTGAGCCACTGAAGCAGTATTCATATATAGGTTTTATATCCATAGTGGCATCACTTACCTGAGTGTGCCAGGCAGATAGTAACTTGTCATAAAAAGTATGAAGCCAATAGGTAACTGTTTCATCTTGTGCAAGTTCAATGGTACGCCTCCATTCTTGACTGAGAGATACTTTCAAACAGTTGTGGTAATATTTTAACAATTGTGGCAAACGTTCCATCTTGTCAAAGATATTCACATATACTCTTGATTGTTCTGAAGATTATGAAATTACAATATTTTTATACAGCGTGTTTGTTTATTGCACATTATGATAAATATGTACTGTAAAGGACTACCTAAATTTGCAGCTGTGAATGCTTGGACCAGATGAGGACTAGCCATTGCCTCGAGGCGGTTTTTTAATCCTTCTAATTGTAATTTTTTATCTTCATAGTCCAATACGTTTGCCAGCATTGATAAAGATTTTTGCATGCTAAATAATTTGACAGCGATCTTTTCAATGTCACCCGATTCAAATACCTTCAAAAAATTAATCGTTAGTTCATACTCTTTATGCTATATACAAATTGTGATAGTGCATCACACCAAATATATTAATAAACAAAATTGGTTTAACATTCGTTAAAGTACCTCTTCAACGTCATTAGCTAATACAGTCCAATTGTCTGCTTCATGCAAACCCTGCTTTGCCGTTTGCAAGTCTGTTTTGATTCTATCTATTCTTTCCAGTGTAGCTATTGATGATCCTGTATCCTTCTCTACCTGTAGAACAAGTTCACTGCTTTTAATATTGACCCCAAAGATCAAAGAAATACAACTGTCTATTAAACAAAGTAATACTTTCGCTATCTCCTCCTTGACTGCTACCATCTTTTCTCTAAGTGTCGATGCTTCTTGCTGCAACAATTGGGTATCCCTCAGAACTCTTGGTAAACTAGATAAAACAGATTGACTGGTTTCTTCCAAAGCACCATTAACTTGCTGTACATACAGTTGTAATTTCATCACCAATGATGCAACAAACGCCTGTAAAAGAAAGTCATTCATATATACTGTCAAAGCAATGAGTTTGAACTAGTCAGATTGCACATTTTTCAAGTGACTGTATGAAGTTAAAGTGGTTGCATAAAAAAAAATATGATTTTACAGGAGCATTAAATTACTAATGCAAGTCGATTTCTCATGAGATTTCCAAGAGCTGGTACAGAGAAAGCTAAAAATTACAGAATTTATGAAACGCCATTGCGATGAATGCAAAAACTAGAATCTAGTCGTTTTTATAAGTGCGTCTCATTTTACTCGAGAGCGTGGTTTCATGTACGGCGAGAAGAAAAAAATGTTATCATTTTCAAAGACGCATGGTGTCATTGACCGTCGTTCAATGGAAGCGCCGTCAGTTTAGTGGTTGACTTTATAAAGTGCGGCCTAAATTCAAAAATCTTGCGGGGCGAAAGAAGCTTGGTAGACAAGAGAAATAAAATAACACCCTGGAACTTACATCTTTATTCTCCTGTGCCTCGGCAGACTTAAACGTTTTATTAATCCAATCTTTGACATCGAAGCTGTCCTCGGAGAACGCGGATACATCCTGAAAACAACGTTTTAAGGTTAGAGCATTCCCTTTACCTCATGATCTCTCATTATCATCTCCTGGAGTTTTTTTTCGAAAAACAGAAGTACATATTTTGTGAAGATTACAGCAATAAATAATTGCCTGTTAACTGACACTGCCATCGAACCGGTTATCGATGGTGGAAATATAGGTTATGAAGACATGATATCATGCTCTGCTTACCATAGCGAAAATTATGATTTTTAACAGCTAATATCTTTTTTAATCGTTTTACGAAAAAGTAGTGCGCTTCGAAAATTCAACGGAGGCCGTCACGTTCGTCCCGATAAGGTCAGAGATTAGTTTACGTCCGTTTACTATTATTCACATTGTGACTGTAGATTTTCTTGGCCACGAACTAGTTTACTCTACTACCTCGTAATAGCAAAACATTAAAACAAGCTCGTGTAAAGATCGTCAAGAGCGGGAGACCGATGGGAGTGTAGGGTTAGAAAAATTCGATTCGTGTGAATTCCGTTCCGATGTCGACAACTGGAGAAAACGTGTCAGCGACAAGAGGCTCGCCCGTGGTGGTGAAAATCGTGGGCAGCTTTATTTTGTGCGCAGCATCGAGATTTGCGTAGCGTGTTTCTAGGTTATAAAGTAGCGAGTGTCCGAGTAGGACTCTGACAGAAGCCGTGTTGCATTCCGATAAAATAAGTTTTCGTTGAAAATGACAGGTAGTGCCGATAAAGAGAAAACAATGGACAGAAAGAAAAAAGATACGTGAAGGTAGTGCCTGCTGAAAATGATCATTCCGAGGAGCACAATGACTGGTGTCTCCTAGCAAAAAGGATAAATAGCGTCTCCGTCGCGTTACTCTTGTGGTACAGTATTGTCAAAAAGAAGCTTGTGCCTTTCGCGGGACGTCAGTGTTCCTCCTGTAGAGTATGTCGGGGTGCAGGGTTCCTCGCGTTTGAGTTGTTCCCATGTTGTTTAGCCGGCAAAAGATACGAGCGCGAGGTGATGAAACGAGAATGGAGTCAAGGAATGTTATAAGATAAAAGGGTTATAGTAAATGAGACTGAAAATGAAAGACATGAAATGAGAATAAAGTTTATAAAGCCAGTAGCGTCGGTGGCAGTGGCAGTGGCGGCATTTATCGGACGCATCCGGCAGGGTCTTTTGTCGTACGCCACGCCTCCGGCGCGTTTGCGCATCGCGTTTTGCGCAACAGTTGGGAAGTTGGAATTTTGCCCCGAATTTCCTCTCCGTGCCCCGTAAGCCAGACATTGCCGTCCGCGTTCCAAAATAAGGAAAAGCGGCCAGTTGCAAAACTGGGAGCAGGCTTTTTTCGTGGAAATCCTTGTCGAACGTCATATTCGAGGGTCGCGTGCGCGAGCCACGACTGAAGTAGACGATATTACGGGTGTTTCTTTTTGAACGGGATCTTCCGTGTCGACCCGCTCGTAAATGGGACCACGGTGGGCTATATTAGTGACGTTTAACTACGTTAATTAGCGGTTAATTTGAGGTTAGCCAGCGATACCAACGGATCGCGGCGGTGCGATTAGTCGAAGGACGCATCGAAGAGGGATAGATAAAGGGGGATCAGAAACGTGAGAGAGACAGAGGAGGGAACCAATTGAGAAGATAGTAGGGACAGGACAGAGAAAGGGGAGTATTCATAGTAAATGTCGTCGACGACTGTACCCGTGGAGAACGTGATGTCCGCGCCCCGGATACGTCGGCGCCGATGCAAATTTATAGGGACCTGGTTGTCGCACAATCAATTCGCGACATGGCTCACGCCGGTCCGAGACGATGACCATAAGGCATACTGTGCCCTTTGCGACAAGGTCTTCTCCGTAGCCCACGGAGGCCTGCACGACGTGCGCGCCCATTGGAAGGGCAAACGGCACATCGGGCTTCAGGCGACAGTTTCCACTGGCCAATCCCGGGTCCTTTCTCAAGGAGTGGGATTGGTGGATCAGCCGCGGAACCAACTGCTTCCCGGTGCTTCCTCCTATCAGGCTCACCAACTGCTCCCCGAAAGGACCCCGCTTGACGATGTCGAGTTCAGCGAGCAGGTAATCGTCTTCTTTTCTTTTCATTTCTACGTTCTCCCCCTCGATCTCACCAAAATGGCTTCAGCGTAATTTTACCTTCTTCTGGACGCTTTCATCGTAACCCCCTCCAACCGCCCCCACTCACCCTTGCACACTTACTCTGACCTTCACTCGCTCTCTAAGCGAAGAGATCTTGGCTGAGATAAATATATATCAAATTGGTCCAGCTGATTTTAATTTCTTCGAAGTCTATAATCCCATTCTGCTCTCTAGTGATTGTACCCCAACTGTTTTCTGCTTGCTCCATTTTCTTTCTAAAGTTCCCTGCGACTGACCCTGGAAAGGAAGCCGTTCACCAAGCGTGAGTGCTACCGACAGGAAGTGTATATATCAATTTTTTTTCTTCTTCTTTAAGTACCTAACGGTTTTCCAGCTTTGATTATAAGACTTCGTTCGATACGTTACGCTGGCAATCGAGAAGCTCCTTTTGTGCCGTGTGTCATTTTGACGTGCTTAATCATTTAACGAATCCTGACCCCGTGTACACAGCAATGATTGTACAGCACATTTGCAATGCCTTTCCACCTGAGTACTCACTAACTGATTTCTCCGTAATTCCACCTGCAGCCAAACGTCACGCTTGGCATACCGATCGAGGACAGCCTGCTTTAATGTATTTTGAATTTCTTTTCTCCCAACCTATTTTTCTACGCCCCACTGCTCTCTGATACGCAATCAATTTATACCATAAGAAACGCGCGTATTGAACTCTCTCTTCATTCGAAATCACCCTTCAATGTGAATCCATGAAAGTCCAGTCTAATTTAAATTTGTGTCCATCTTTAGCTAAGCTATATTTAAAGCTAATAAGGATCCTTTTGTATCCCATTGCGAGTTATTTTGAATACGACTGTTTGGGACTTTGGATAGAAATCGATATGCCTTTTTAATTAATAAATCTCCAACGCTTTAATGAACCGCCATATCGATACCCGAGGTCTTTTCAAGTCCTTGGAAATCTATCTTCGTGATTTTCCCAAGGGATATAGTGCCGTCGTTCCCCGTCTCGTCCCTTTCCTTCCCCTGCCTCCTCCTCCTCCTCCTCCTTCTCGCTCTCTTTTTCTCTCTCTCTCTCTCTCTCTCTTTCTCTCTCTCTGCGCAGCTAGAAAGAAAATTCTCATCCACTTTCCTACCCTCGAGTCTTCGTATTTCGTGTCGACGACGATCAGCTGTCCCGATTACTTCCGACCGGGTCCTTGACCTTCCTCGAGTTCCATGAAACATAAACGTGCCTTACCCTCTGACTCGAGGGAATCTCTCGTGATCCCTTTTTGGTACAGTAAACTTTGTCAGATCACATCCAGTCCCGTTTCTATTCTCTGTATAATAATGGAAAATAAATATATATATATATATATTTATTTATATACAAAGTAAGAAAAGCAAGAAGGTAATTATAGTGCAACGGTAATAAATAAGAAGTCATACCATTACTTTGAAAGACTGTATTCCCGTCCATTTCAATTCCTTTATAATACATATTTCCACTGGCTCCTCCGTCGTAGGTCCTTGAACTTTCCAAGTACGAATAGCGAGGTTAAAAATGATTTTATTAATTAAAAGTAATAAAGTTCAAAAAACAAAAAAGCTTATGCTGTCCCTTCGAATCCACAGGAACTGAAATGGGTTAAGAAGAGACGCGTGGGATTCAGTACCGATGATATTTATACTTTTCATTGTAAAAGCCGAATTGGATATCGAACAATTCGAAATCCATCGAGTTACCGATAATATCGACAGATACTCACACGGAAGAAAGATGAGAGGGAGTTGGACAGGAGCACTGGTTTCCACCTCTGCCCAAAATGATGATTTGCGTCACGAAATTCTACCATACAATATACGTCAATTTAATAGACAACAGAGTGAACGAAAAAAAAAATATTAAAAAATAAATTAAGTCTGTAGCACGACGGCAATAATTCCTCGTCGCACCATCTAAAGCCCTCTCGAAAAACTCATAAGGAACTCTTGTGTGCAGATCTCGGAAGTATAGTCTACACTGTTCCCCGTGCCGCTTCCTGACGTGAAGTCTCGCAACCAGTGCACCGGGGTGCGCCGCGATATCCTCTCCGTTCTCTTTCCCATGCTCTTGGCTTTATCCTCTCCTCTTCTAGGTGATCCAGCAACCCCAGTGTCCGGATCTCTCTCTCGCTCCGTCTATCCCTTTCTCTTTGTCTTTCTCTCTCCCTCTCCTTCCCCACCTGACGGACGCGATACTCCCCTACCGGGCGAAAAAGAAACGCGCTCGGGATCTCAAGTGGACGGGCTAAGCGCGCGCGAGGAGGCTACGAATTTTTTACAGCTCCTTTTACTACGAGTATATTGATTTTTACAAATTCTTCGCGGTGCGAGCGAGCGCACCGACTCGCGAACCATCGCCGAGGAAGCGAGTGAGTAAGGCGCGTGCAGGCGAAAGAGTATCAAGCGAGAGCACGACGGCCGAACGATACGACGAAACGTACCAAGGAGCGAACGAGCGACGTGTAGCAGCGGGGCGACGTGCAGGCGGATCTCCAAGCGAAGCGAACGGCATGGCCTATGGAAGCGGGAGAGAGACCCTCCTCCCCACTATAGCTGCACACGTTCCCCACCACATGCCGTTTCCTCCCCTCGAGAGACTCGAGGTACCTCTCCTGACCCTCCTCCCGCCCTCCCACCCACGACGTTAACCCTCCCCTCTCCTCCTCCCGCAAAACTCCATCCTCCTCGCTCACTCTGTCTATCCCTCTCCGTCTTTGTCGTGTCTCTCGCGCTCTCTCGCTCTTCCTTCCGTCTCTTTCTCTCTCTCTCTCTCTCTCTCGACTCGTTCTTAACGTCAAACCACTTAGGGCCGCGGACCTCGCCAGTCAGTCGATCTTTCCTACACCGTTCCGGCATTTTCCACCTGATCGGGTGCGGGCGGCCACGCCATTTTGACGAGTGTTGTGTCGCGCGGTTTCGGGCCCTCTACACGTTGCATACGACCGCCCTGTACGCCGAACAGTGTCCTCTCGTGGAAACGCACTCTGCACGGACGCGACTCGCCGCCTTTCCACGCCGGCGTTTCCTTGCCGAATCCCTCGTCGACGCTCACGGCGAGTCTGTGAACCTCCGAGCGTGTGCGTGAGCGTCCGTCCGAAGAGTGGCGTGCTTCGACCGAACGATATAGCGTGAGTACGCAAAGCTTCCTTCCTTCCTGCCTGTGTCTGCCTGTCTGTGCCTGCCTGCCTGTCTGATTGACCGACTGACTCTGTCCGTTAGTCTTTATGTCTGCATTTTATGCCGCAATGTGAATTCACCTGTGCACGCCTGCATGTTTCTCTATGCTTGACACTTTTTACATCGCCTGACCTTCGGAACTGCCAAACGAAAAGGGACAGTGCGTGTGTCTCCCATGTGCTCTGCCGTCGACCGACTCCACGCGTTCGCAACTGTATCTACCGGCCCCGTGCGTGATGACAGCCGCGTTTTCACATGCGTCCACGCGCGGCACTGTCAATCCACACACTATACGGATACCAACAGTGAATAATCTAGAATAAATACTGCGCGTGATACGAGCAACTACGATTGACGTATTTTACACGAATTCGATTATCCCACGTCACTGGTCTGTCGGTGCCTTATTGTTTCCTTTTTTTTCCTCGAGCTTTTTCAAATTTCCCGCTCTTCGTACGACACCAACGCTACCGCCAACTGTCACTGCCGCGAGTTTCGTTCTTTACATACATACTCCTCACCGTGTATATCTATATCTCTGTGTGAATTATTCCAAGTGCCACGCGTGTCTCTGAATCACCAACGCTGTATCCCCGCTTCCGTGACATTTTTTGATAATTAATTTTCTCAGTCACTCTCGGTGACAACTCGCCACGACGCGCCGGCGACTCGGCCGTAGAACATGTGACATTTACATCAGCGGACGCAAAGTGCCATGCGTGGTCACGCACGTTTTCGCTTCTTACTCGAGACAGTGTTTATCGTTGTAATCTTTCATTGAAGTGGACTATGGATCATTGGTAATGTTTACACCGAAAGCTGCCACGGATTCGCCACGCAAGGATCGTGAAATTGGCCATGAAAAAAACACGTATGATATGTGCGAAACTTTGGCTGTTTTGCTGCTCGTGACACTCCTTTGCATTCGGGTGTGGGTTTCGGACGTTCTAGCGTACTCTTTTTTTTTTTTCCTTCACTTTTGCTCCCTCCCAGTCGAAGACGCTTACACCACCACGCGTATCAATAGTTGATCGTTGCTTTTGAAAGATTTTTCTTTCCTTTTTTTATCTTCTCTCTTTACATCTGTCTTTCGCAGTATTCTCAATGTCAATGCTTTCCACAGTCAACGTGCTTGTCCATTTATTTCACAAAGTGGCTACTTCTATCTTCGTTCGTATCGTGTGCGTGGGCCTCTCTCTCGCTCTCTGGAAGGATCCGATTTGTAGAAAAGAGAACAACGAGAGGAGCGTATCGTCTCTTGTGACTCCGGGTACCACCTCGAGGAGTCAGATACGCACGTTCAAAAAACCGCAAGTAACGTACATTACTGAGAAAAATAAAAAAATATACGGGCGCTAACTTCGTCTCCCTTCACCTCTCTCGTCCTCATCATCTATGCTCTGTGAAAGCGGCAATTTCGTGGAAATCCACGACACCCCTACCGGGGTCCCCTCCCTCTCGCGCGCTCTCTCTCTCTCTTTTCCTTCTTCCTCCTTCCTCCTTCCTTTGTCGTATCGCTCTCGCTCGGTCTCACCGTTGCGGGAATTTTACGTTATCGTTGCCGTTTCCGTGGCAGTGAACTTCCTCGCCCGGAAGTTTTCTATATCCGTGAAACGATCGCTTCGCGCTCCTCTCGCTTAAAATGTAATATTTTCGTTTGGCGTCGGATTCTCGCGGTGCCTATAGTCATCCTTTGACTTTTTCGAAGAAGACCGGATCGCCCGTATATATCGTTGAAATATTTTTAAAAAACACCAGAGCCTCATAAATCGCGCGCATTTTACGCGGGTGCGAGTTTACTAAACTTGATTTTTACGATGCAGTTGATACCTCGTTGCGCTTTGCCTTGCCGGTTATCAGGGCTGCCCTCTAGAGGGTGCTTCGGAGGGCACTTGTTGAGTGGCGTGGAAATAATTTTTTGTTTGAGGCGCCAAAAGAGGTATCGAAATTGCACAGGGAGTCAGTGGGATCTGTTTAGTAGAATTTCTGATGCACCTTAGTTTGGATTTTATTTTTCAAGATTACGTCCGTTCGACACTTCAGTGACACCGTAACGGGGAATGATTATCGGTCACGCAGTTGCTTGGCGAGAATTTGAAAAATCGTACGAAAAAGTCGTTCTGGAATTAGAAATAAACGAAAGCGAGCGGGCGTGAGACGAAGCGCGGGTAAACAAGTGTCCCAGTCACGGCACTGTTGCGCTACGTGTTGTGTCGTGCAAGGTGCGAGTACGAAAGAGGCGAAAAAAAAGAGTGGACGTAACAAAAAAAAGTGTACGAGGCAGAAAGAAAGACTCCCGTCGAAGTAGTCGCTTTGATAAATGGCGGGGAAAATATTAAAAGGAAAAAAGAAATTTAAAAAATTAAAAAAGAAGCGTCGTACCTCGGAAATTAAACCGGTTCCTCTCTTCGCGCTGATGAACGCCGTTATTTTTTTTTTTATTTCATACAATCTCTCTCTTTGTCTTTTTCTCTCATCCTCACTGCTCCACTACCCGCAGGAGAGAATTTCGAAAATTACTCGTCAGCCATCCTTGAGCACCTTTGCGGACGTGTTTCCGAAAGAAAAAAAAAAATGCTAATTTCTCTGTCACCGATTCACCGAAATTTCCGAAGAAATCTCAATAACTTGTCCTTTTTTGACGATCGTCAGTGATCGTCCTTTTTTTGGCTCTTGGATCCTCTCGCGGTTTGACGTCTCTGACCACATTGCCACTACAGCAGCGACACGCTTCTGAATTTCCCGGTAACTAGACTCGTAACTGCTGCGCAGCACAGGCGACGCACTGGTTAAGCCTTTTGAGGTTAGGGGAAGTCGTGCCACGCGCTGCACCGCTTGTTGTCATTGTATTGTCGTTATCGCGGCTTAGCTCCATTGTTGCAACCGGTACACAAGCACCTAATGATCATTAGCATTATCGTCGCTGGTCATCATCCTTTACCGGTAAACGCGGACATGGATTCTCACGATTGCACGCAATTACATTAGAGCGACCAATGTTTCGGAGCTTTTTTTTTTCCTTTACGGTCACTTGACATTTCCCAATGTGCACTACTGTGTGTAATGGCTCGCGAGGCACAAGGACTCGCGCGTGATTACAGTGTGTGTCTATGTGTGAATACTGAGTTTATTTGTGCCTAACGAAATAATACGGATAATACAATTGTCATGCGATTGGCTCTGGTTAACTATCGATTGCGTCGATCGACCTACCGATCGGATCGGGGGGGAAGTCGTTTAAGAATTTTCGAATTTTCTATACTCGATGCGAGTGCGAGAGAGATGGTGTTAGCGGTATAGACGTGGGTCAGACAGAGACAGACGCTACGCTAATACGAATATGCGTAAAACGTCCTTGAATATAATTGACGAAACTTTGTAAATCCGCTCAATTTATCGCATTGTAACAAGAGTCTTTGTACACTCGGAAAGATAATCGATGAGAAATCGATTAATCGATCGTTACGATATTTCATATCGTTTAGAAATCCTATCCCCGTTCAAAGATGCATTCGTGTCATTGCTGATTCGAGAAAGGGTATCTATCTCTCACCCAGGATTTGTATTGTCGGGTACCTCTGTCTTTCTCGTTCGCACGTGAATCCCCATAAGCTCCGTCTCTCTCGCACTCACGACGGTTATAGAAAGTTCGTAAAAGTCCTAAGAAATCCGATTCGTTTCCACTTGACAGTACATCGATGCGTCGTATTAACTCAAATCGTGTATCTAGAGGTTCCCGCGCATTTGCCAATAGACATTTGAAAACTTTGCTACAGCTCCTTCGTTACGTGATGCTTCGAGACGGTTGCTCGTCTGAATTTTATCGTGTTGTTATGCCCCTCTATTATGATATAGCCATTAAGGAACCGTTACCCTGGAAATTCCCTACACTTTCCCTATCATAAAACTATCCTTAATCCCCAAAAATATACAAATCCTTCTTCCCTGCACTTTTAAAATAGGAATTTGCAATTTACATAAAAAAAACCTCCCTTTCTGTCCAAAATTCCTCGTTCCCGTTAAACTAAGTTCACCTTATTAGAAAATGTACTGCACTGGTTCTTAATTAACAAAATACGTTCGTAAAGTCATAGCGGCGGAATCTTGTATGTCGTATTGAATCTGTAACGATATAGTTCGCCACGGCATAACAGCGTGACGGCCGTCAAGCGAATCTGATGCATCCGACCACTGTTTTCGTACTGGTACGTAGGCAGTGTCTTCGCGAGGGTGTATTTTTTTTTTTCACGTACATAGCAAAGCCTAATATGAAATTTTACTTCGAAAAGTAGTGTATACAGAGAAGAAGTGACGGGCGTGATTTTCGAAAGGTGGCGAGAACAAAATAACGAAACGGGCGCTCGCGTTGTGTCGAGCTGTGCGAAAGAACTCGATACCAAACAACAAGCGGGTCCCGATGGCGAAATACGCGAAGTAGATCGAATTTCAAAATACGTCCTGTCACGGCTTTCTCTATCTTGCGCTCGCGCGGAAACGCCGGCAAAAACATCAAATTCCACGGCGCGCCAGAAGGCAGCAGGAACGCGTTTATTTATGATTAATGTCAATAACTGGCAATGGCTACTTACTCTGGCTAGCTGGTTACCCGCCTGCTCGGCTACCTGACTCCGTACGCTCGTGCTCCGTAAAAAGGTTCGTAACTATAGCTGACAAACGTTTCGAATCTTCGAGAACCCACGTCCCGCTGTGCCAGGCGTGAATTTTTTATTTAATTATTTTGACCTCGAGATATTCGATAATTGAGCTTCCTCACCACGAGACGACGATCCGTTAAGGGGTGGTCTTAAAAAATCTTGGACGGTTACGTCATCGCTCGCAAATTACAGATCGATAGTCCGTCAGACGAAAGAAAAGTCGACTGGCTGAACTGCCTGTCTGCACCCTTCTTGACTCTAGTCACTGAGTAATTTTGATCGCCATGCACCCTTAATCGGTTAACAAACTTTTGCAATGAAAATTCCTGCACCTTCGTCATTACCGAGGGTGACTGTTTTTCGAGAAAAAAAAAAAAAAATGAAAAATTTTCTACGTTGCTGCGAATTTATCAAGGCGGTGGGACGGGATTTGATAATATATTTTCACCCCTATCCCTTAAGCCTGAAAGCGACTGTTCCCGTGTCGAGAGACACGATTTCTTGTACGGTCCATTTTTTTGGGGTTATTTTTCAAAGTCCTTTTAATCGTACGCAAACAGCGTGCTCTATTTACGTGACTACGAAACAGCCTTGCTCTACGATGCGGTTGCAAAAAGAAAAAGATTAAGGGTAGTTTCAGTCACGGTATCTTCAGGCATCGATGTCGACATCGACCTGACCGCCGACGTCGGGAAAGGCAATAATAACTCCGCAGCCAAGCGCCCGAAGAATTTTTAATAATATAAGCTCCGGCAGACCGTGCTATAGTTCGATCGTTGCGATTCCCTTCCGAGAAAAAGTCCATAAGTATTTCCACGCGTTGGCATGTAGTTGCTCCTAGGCAACGGTGGCTCCTTGGTGAATCGTATTCCCGGAGCAATAAAAGAATTATTATACGGCGTTGGAATTAGTTCGGGGAACAAATCGTCACAATGCATATCCCTTGCAATTTGTTGCTTGTATATCTCCATTGCCGAGGAGATTTTACGAGACGACGGTGCGATCGGGTCCGTGGGGGGCGAGGGGGGGGGGGGCTCGGCGATTGCGCAGATTAAAAGAATTGACGACAAAAAAAATGAAAGAGTGTCGAGAGACTCGGGTGAGTCCGGTGGTAAAATTTTTGTTTCACTCTCGTTGCGACATTGATATACGTCTAAATTAAATTCGTTTTCTTCTTTTTTTTCCTTTTCTTTTTTAATCTCGTCTGAGTCACTCCTTGACGCGATAACGAAACAATGCCCGAGCTCAGCCGAAACCGGAGACCTTTTTCGAAAAGTACGAAGCCCGCGGGACTCGTTAGGCGCCTCGTAAAAAAAAAGAGACTGAGAACGATAAAGACAGACGCAAGAAAACAGGGGTCCGGGACGTCAAGAAAGTTGAACCCTGGTCTTCTTGCCCCCCCCCCCCCCCCCCCTTCAACGAGTGTATAGGGGAGTCCGTGAGCTCGCTGGTTGTTCCCAGAGGAAGGTTAAAGTTCTGAGTAATTTTGTGTAACGTAAAAAAAGCGGCGAAGGGGGGGGGGGGGTCAAATAAGTCCCTTCGACCTCCGTGAATCTCGCTTGGCTAATAAAAATCATAAACTGAACCCCAGGCGAACCAAGGGTCCACTCATTAGCGAACGGTCTAATTAAAATCCACGCATAATCGAGACTTCCAGTACTGAAACGAGGTACGAACCAACGAATAAACGAATGTCTCCACCTCTTTCTCCTCGCACTCCTCCTCCGTCTCCACCACCACTCCTCCACCTCCACCTCCTCCTCCGCCGTCTCCTTCTCCTTCTCCGCCTCCTCCTTCTCCTCCTCCTCCGCGAGCGGACAGTTCCAGCCTTTGTTATCGTCCGGGTTCATTTTTGTTTCGCCGTTTCGTTTCATTACATTAACGTGGTCGGTTAAGGGACAAAAGTATAATAAAGGGGGGAAGGGCCCCTGGTGGGGGATCCTAACCTGGAAGGGATAGCCGAAGAGGGAAAGACGAGAGGGTGTTGAGACCATCGACGAGTACAGAAGGGGCCACTTGCTGGTTCACCCTATAACATCTCCCTGCCCCCCCCCCCCTCTCTTTCACTCTTGCGAAGTCTTCTCGTTCTCGAACCCTTCTATTCTCCTCCTTTTTGCGTTTTCCCTTTTTTTTCTTCTCTCTTTTTTCCTCTCGCTACCCTCCTCTCGCGGTCTCTTCGTTCTATGCCCCCATCTATGCCCTCTCACCCCCATCCGGCGCACGCTCTGACGTCACGACGTCGCCACAGTTTTAAACGAATAATGCAAATTGATTTTACGATTAAACCGCTCGTCGTCGCACGACTTCGTCTTCCCTCGTTCCTTACGTGGGGTTACGGCGACAGGGAAGAAGAGAGAAAAGACTAGGAGAAGTTTTCATAAGTAACAGCCATCATGCCGAAGAGGAGGTATCGCAGCGGCGTCGAGAGACACGAGCGTAAGCGTAACCGGATGCGGGGATACGTATAATACCGACAAATTTGCCGTTACTGTCCGTCCACATTGTGTGTTTATATATATATACATATACAGGGTACAGTCACGTTTCTCGGGGTTTCGTATCCGGGGATACGAAGCATTGGAGATGGCGAGGTAGGAGAGACGTCACTTTGAAATACAATAGGTGGGGTAAACGGCGAGTGAGAAGTGGCGGAGGGGGGGTCAACCGGCAATCGCTCTTAAGAATGGACGTCGGATCATCGTCTTGATCGTCTCCGTCGTCGTTCGAAAACTCTTCCTTATGTCGTCGACTGTACGCGAAGCCCCGTTTACGCAGGGGCGGGTCGAGGGTCGCGAGAGCCCCCCGACCCTGAAAACAGCGTTATACTCTTGACTTTTTTCCCACACTCGACAACATCCTTCTCGTCTCTTCGACTCAGGTGTGTATATGGAAACGTTTTCTATGCGGTGGGCTTAGTATCTATTATATTACGGTGTATTACCGGCTCGAATAATCTTTTTTCGTGGGAACTCGAAATTTCTTTAAACTTCAGACAGTCGCGTTCTCGACTTTTGTCTTTGTCTTTTAAAAATACCTCTTTTATTTTTTCTCTCTCTCTCTGAAATACCTAAAGAGAACCTAATCTTTCACACTACAGTTTCCCAGAATCCTATGGCCCACCTACGACCTTACTACTCGTCACGCGTACACGAGACGTAAACTCCTCTCGTACGAGATGGCATTTGTCTCTCTGTCCACTTGGATTCGATTAAACTCGCGCTCCTCCCTCCCCTCTCTCGGAATGATTCACGTTACAAGCGCAGACACACGCAACGCCGTCACTCACGGAATTACAGCATCGCCCGATAACCCCTTTTTCTTTTGGTACGACTGTACCGCGAAGCCACGTTTACGCAGGAATAAGGCACAACGTGCTCGCGGAAGCCCGAGGTCCGTCAACAGTTTCTCATCCGTTTCACCTTTCTCATTTACGTAGGATATAATCTTGGCTGGATGGTCCCGGGGAAGGATCCGATAGTATTGCCGGAGTAGGACGATGGTTGAGGTGGGGGTTAAGGTGGAGAGGGGAAGGGGGATAAAGGTGGGGGAGGGGGGGGGGAGCTTTTAATTGTATTCGGAAGTACAACGCTGATCCAGAACGTATCCCTGGATCTTCAATAATTCTTTAAGCGAAACCGTTTGTCAGCTTCGATAATCACGATGGGGTCCAATTTTTTTTTTTCAACTAAAACGACCATACGCAAATTATATGAAAACGTCAGAGAAAAGATGACGCTATTACCAAGACTCTCCCCTCACACACCGTGTCTTTTTACTCCTCGTATACTTTACGTAGGATTAATTAATTGGCCGGTGCGGGCCCTCCCCTCATTCCCCTCCTTCCTCCCGTATCCCACTGCACTTTTCTCGTCTTCCTCATTTCGTCGCTGGGTTTAATCATCGAAATCCTCCGTGCGCTAAGTGACTTTATCATAAGAAACGTGTAGAAAAGGACACTGGTCGTCCGTTGCCGTTGACTCGTTAATTTTATTATTTTACTTAAGGATCCGCTCCCAACGATCGACATACGTAAGTCTGATCTTTCGCGAACCACCCTGTATATAGATGCCATTATTATTGCAGACTCTCGATCGGGTAATCGACGGACGATTAACCTTCGGCGAACTTTGAAAATTTAAGTATACCGTGTCTGTGAGACTGCTCGTGTCCTGGGCGGGGGAAGGTAGGTGGGGGGGTGGGTGGGGGGTGGGGGGGTTTGGATGCGATTGGAGCGATGATTTCGGTGCATCGTCTCTTTGAGATGCACTCGCCAGCGATGTGGAACTTATCAAGAGTTTATTGGTACCGTATGAGTATCAGTGACACGTGTAAAGCCGAGATATGCGTAATTAGGTAACAGTGAGTGAGACTCGACGTTACTGAAAATTACTAAGAATAATAATAATTTGGTTATAGGGGAAAAAAAAAAAATGAAAATGCAACTTCGGTACGTTTATCCGTATAACGTTGAACGGGGAAGTAAACGTCAGTGCGCGAGGCTAAAATGCACTAGGAGGACATATTTGTCCACTCTCTCGCTGGATTCCCCCTCCCCCGCTGTACAGATCGATGAGCTGACCTCATTTGAATGTTCATACGTGTATTTTTTATCAGGTTGCACGCGGCGCGATTCAATTTTACGTTCGACGTTTCCTTTGTGACGTCGTGGATTAACCGTTGGACGCAGCGTGAAACGACGGCCGAACGAAGGAATGGTCCTTGCGAGGTCTCGATATAATTATGTATACGCGAAAATATGATTCGACTGGCGTCGCCCGATGGGTTTTGGTATCTTTTTTTCCCCGCGGAATGTTTACGTGAAAAATCATCGATGACTCTCGAAGTCGCGACGCGCCTGTATCTGTACGGTGTTTACGTTCGTGTGTATATAAGGCGTCGTGATATTCCAGTGGTGGTGAACGGCCGGGTTCGTATACACCGATCCCTTCGCGCTTGTAGCTACGCGAATGCAAACATGTGAACGCGCCTGCATTGTCGTTCTCATATTTTCTCGTTATCGTTGCGCCGGCGGTCGTCCTTCGAAATTTCATTCGAAACGAAGGATCGATCGGCGAGGCGCGCATCTCTGCAGTCCGAGGGTTGAACGACGAGAGGGGTGCGGGGACGGGCAGGAATTGGAAAAAAAAGCTCTCCGAAGAGAACGAGAGAGAACGTGGTACAAAGAGGAGAGAGATAGAAGGGAAAAAAAATGAAAAAAAAATATATATAGTAGGGAGGCGAGCAGTCGCGTCGCAGGGAGATGGAATTCTCCGAAGTTCGAACGGGCCTTAACTTCCACAAAATGTCAAAACGAGTAGAAGAACGTGGACGAGAGGGATGCCTGGGGAAAAGGAAGCCCCCGGCTTCGGGAGGGTAGTGGTGTCCCGCCACGAGTATATATATAGCGGGAAGAGGGGAGGGGGGGGTCACCGGTATGTCCCGTGGTGGGGGACGAGTGCATGGGCTAAGATCGGTGGGGATCGAGGGAGATCGGTGGGGACCGCAGGACGGAGCGATCTCGGCCGAGGAGGGGATGATTGTCAAAACAGGGCGGCAAGACGCTACGAAAAATGTTCGTATTTATGGCACTATTTCCGTCCCCCTCCATATATACCTCCTGAGGCTCTTATTCCCCTCCCGCTCGCGGTCCCCCCGTTCCCCACCTTGTCGCTTACTCCCCACCACCTGGCATTCACGTCGTTCTTACCTCCCCTCACTCGAAGCCACTCGGTTTTCCCTCCCACTCTACCTCTCGCTCGCTCCCTCTCGCTCTCTATGCAGCCGTCGTTAATTCCACGTCCTTCTTTCCTTGCCGCTTCCTATATTCTCCCCTTCTACGAGTGCGATTCCCTCGTACTTCACCCCCTCGCCCCCCCTTTCCCCGTTCTCTCTATCTCTGTCTCTCTTTGGTTATACGTGTATTTTCTCACCCTTCCGCCCTTCTACCGTTCACTCCACCACCTCCTCCTCCTCCTCCTCCTACCACCGCGTGAGCTCTCCCTCCCACCGGGGCCGCTTTCCGCGCGTCTTCCCCCACCGACTACGCCACTTTAATGTTACATTAATAAAAAGCAACAATCAATATCTTCCCTGTAAAAAATTTTAATCTATAACAGAATTCCCGAGGAAAGCAGGCGGACCGGCAGTGTCGTCTACAGCGCCTCGCGTGCCCTGCGCCTTCTTTCCTCATATTCCTTCCTCATTCTCGTAACACGATCTTCGCACGCCTCCCCTTGGAATACGCGAACGCGTCTCTGTCTCCTCGGGACGTCCTACGTCCTCCGTCCTCGTTCACGTCGACGACGATGCGCTGTCCTCGTCGTCGTGTTAGTCGCGATAATAAAACTTTTCGACAAATTCGTCGCGTCTCAGTGTACAACCGTCGCGCACTGGAAAGGAGACTTGCGACTTGCGCGTCGTGCTACGCGTTCCGTCGCGTGCGTGGAATCACGTGTGTTTGTGCATAATACTCAGTGTGTGACGTGCGACTGGAATCGCTGACTTGCGAGTAAACACACGGCGGCGTCCGAAGAGGAAGCTCGGAAGGAGAGCAGATATCCTCGGAGTCACGTACATACACGTAGAGAACGAGGAACGCCGGCTGTCACGTTGCAGTATTAACTAGAGTGACGACTGTTCGTCATCTGCTGAGACGGCGAGACATTATACGTCGTACGCGTGGCAGCAACGTTTTCTATACGTGTACGTCGTATAACCGTCGCTACGGGATAGTAAGAGGTGCGCAGTTTCTTGGATAATTTTGCCCTCTTCGTCAGTCCATAATAAGACGAGTTTTTTTTACGGTAGGACGCCCATCCAATGTCTCCATGCTAACTGACTTTACAGAAAACAAATAACTCGTGGCGCGTAAACGTTTTCGGGACGTTTTTTTCATTGTTTTTCACGATTAAAAAAAATTTTTGCCACCCATTCCACGCTAACTGGGCTCGGACGATTGTTACGGGTTACAGCCTCTTGGCTGCGCGCCTTATCAACGACACCCGAGTCGCTGGGCGTGTTTAAACTAAGTTCGAATTAACGCTTTCGAAGAGGGACCGTCGATAACGTAGAGCGCGTGGTTCGTGTCCGCGCTAAAACTCGAGTACGCTCACAGCATTTACGCTGCAGTCGGTACATTTTTCTTTTACTCCGCGTTCCCTCTTTCATCCTCTCTCTTTCTCTTCCTTTCTAAACGCATTACACGTACGGGTGCACACGTGCATCTACGTAAAGATATGCATATACCTACGTACACACGTACGCCGGAATTATCGGCAACCACGTTACTGACGCTCTCTCGAAATTCTCTTACGACTCCTATTGCGGTTCATGATTTATTATCAATTTTAAATCGCGAAATTTAACTTCCTCGTTATCCTAGGCTATGCACTTAATTTCTGTAAATTCGTCATTTCGCATTACGTTTCTCTTTTGCCATGTGGCGTACATGGTAATTATCACTGGCGCGCAGTTTTTGTCCCACGCCTCTGCTGGATCCGCGTATCCTCTGTGCACATCACAGGATACGATTACATTTGATTTCTGGAAAAAAAAAAAATAAATAAATAGAACAAGAAGAACGACTTCTCATGCGTGGCTGCAGCGATGCTCGACGGGGATCAATGGACGCCTGATACGTCGCAAAATTCAAACCGAACACACGCGCTCGCGTGACAGCCGTAGGAGTACGCGCCTTTCGTACAGTTTAGGTTAGGTGAAGGCTCGGCGAACGTATCCACGTATGCCGGGCGTATGTGAGCAGCCAGAGTAGCGTGGCGTTGATGATCGTGCGGGTGGCTGAATGGAACGGGTCGGAGACCGTGAGGCCGTAAGGGAGTTCTATGTATGAGCGAGCACACACGCGAGTCTCTCTCTCTCTCTCTTTTTCTCTCTCTCTCTTTCTCTGGTGGGGAGATCAGTCGAGGATGCGCGTAGAGACCGGGCGAGTGCGATGGAGCAAAGAAGAGTGAGAGAGACAGAGGAAGAGCTCGACTTATAGCTACTTGAAGAGAGTAAGAGAGAGATGGAGAAACCGAGAAAGAGAGAGAGAGAGAGAGTGAGAGTAAACAAGAGCGGGTACAGACTATAGCTAACAACAAGTCGGCATCACAGGAAGACTATACTGTAGACACGTGTGTTTTGAACCTACGCTACGCATACGTTCGTTGAGTTCACGCCGACGTGAACACCGCTAACGTCACGCGGTATCACACACGCCAAGTGACACGCACTTAGGTAACGGTGCTGTAATAGAAAACCAGCTGTGCCGATCGCTGGCGAATCGATCGACACCAAACCGTGATACAGTCACTCTGTCTATATATATATATATAAACACACACACACACGTGTGTATACGTGCACGGGTTTACATATATGTATACATGCGATGCGCGAAGCAAAAAATATTTTCAAGGTTCAGCATCGCGTTTCATATTTCGGCCGCGCGCAGCTCGCATTTTGTAACCAACCCTCTTCTTCCCTCTTGCACAGAGGGTTTTTTACGCGAGGGAGGAGGTGGGTGGAGGGTGGTGGATGCAGAACCAGTGGCGGCGGAGGTGGAGGACCCCGTTCGCTGGAAGGGAGCGAGGGGTGGGCATTTGGGATGAGCGGTAGCCACCCCAAACAATCTCCCTTCTCTCCTCCAACCTCCCCTCCCCCCTTACCCTCAATACTCACCCCACCAACTCAAGCCTGCCGGGGGCAAGTATTTTTCTCCGCGAAAATCGCATCTCCCTGTTATCGATTTCAAAATGCCTGCGCGATGTTTACGCAGCTCGACTCAGCCACTCCTCCCTCCTCCTCCTCCTCCTCCTCCTCCTCGGCCACCTCCTCGTGGACCTCTCTACGTCATTTTTTATTTTTATTTTTCTTTACTCCCTGCCTTTGTTTCCTCTTTCTGTCTCTCTTTGTCACCACCTCCCCCTCCTCCCTCCCTCTCTCTCTATTTATTATGCTTCTCACGAAACTGCAGGCTCCGACTTTTTTTTTCGTTAATCTTTTTTTTTTTTATTGATCGGTAAATATATTTTCAAGATCGATTTTTTCTTTAATCCGTAAACTATTGTCAACGCTATCGGCGTACTTAATAGCGAATAAAATTCAAAATTTAAGGAAGAAAAGTTATTTTGTCAATGGGCTTTCAACTGTTTACTTAAGTGTCGTGCACACTGACCACCCGTTATCCATGAACTATACTGTCAGTTTGACAGTACGGTTGACAGCGTGGGTTTACCTTCAAGATCCTCCTTGCAGTTAGCACAAAACCAGACGGCAGAAAAAAAGCCAGGATAGAGAATCTCTTTCCCCCTTACCCCCCCCTGATAATAACTCTATATCCTACGATTCATTGCTTACGTCGAAAGCTCCAAGATCTCAGGGCTGACGCGCAACGTAGCGTTTTAATATTTCTTGCGGTTCGATAACCCAGATGTTTTCCTTTGCGTTTGACGACGAAGCGGCTTCTTTTTTAAATATCTCCCTCTCGATGTTCGAGTCTGGCGCCTCCGCCATAAGGGCGAGGCCAGCATGCGTTCGGCAAGATGATAAAATCGCGACGACCGGAACGAGCCACCGTAGCCACGAGCCAAATACCAACGTATTTACGAACGTTACGAATTCGAGTGTTCAATTATATTTTTAATTGACGTATTTTGTACTTACTTAAAATATATATAATATTTTTTTTAAACGTTCGCAACTCCACGCGTTAATCGTATCGGCCGGTGCTGAATGTTTTGAATAAACGGGAAACTCGGTAAAAGGACTCCGCGTTGAATACACGTGTGGAGTTTACTGTACGTATATCTATAGGCATGTAGTGTGTCGCTTGGCCCTATTACCGTGTTTTATATGTTGGTATGTTATATCGTGCGATGACGTGACGTATAATGTATACTTCCGTTCAGACTTCTCAATCCAATACTGTATAACCAATAGCCAGTATTCGTATTACAGTCTTTGCAGGATGTTAGTATACGAGTATGGGAGCTTTACTTGTGTGCTGACTTATTCGATGGTCTTTGGGAACTCTTTTTGTTTCGTTATACAGGGTATGGGCAACCGCGGGAATTTGAAAATGTTTCAATTTTTTTTTTCTGTACGTTTTTTTTTTATTTCGCAACAATATTTCTTTTGGCGGGAAAATTATCGTAAGGAAGTTTTGAAAAATGGAACGGAGTGCTTTTTTTTTTTTTTGAAAGACTGATTTCGATACTTCAGGCATGGGGTCGGCAATAGGAAATTGTATATACGTGAAATATGTTTTACGTTGGAATTTTTGAAATCTCCGTTATCGATCTTCGTTTTATCTCATGGGAAATGCTCGAAGAGTGTGATTTGAGAAATATGGGCAATTTTGCGAGAAAAAAAATTACGGTTTTTAAACTTTCCTATATATGACTCCTCCAGGTGGGACGGATATATCGTTGACTTATTACAGTCATTCGTTATCCGTAAACGTGATCCAGAAGAATATCACGTTTTGACTCTTTCGGATCAACTTTCGTACTTTCCGATCTATATTTCGCGATCGATCTTAATGTAACAGCGGATTTTAGGAATTTCGTTAAATTTCAAATTTACCGATTTCGACGCACCAGCTCGAGACACACCTGACACGAGTTTACGGATATAATTTAATTTTTTTTATTTTACCCAATTTTATTTTTAATTTGACAATTTAAGTAATACCATTACGTAGTTCAATTTTCGTAGTAAAAAAAAAAATAAAAGTAAACAATCGGGAATCACTATCCATTGACGCGAATAATAACTATCTCCCACGGTTCAATAGATACGGACGATTCTATCGGAATCAAAGAAAAACGTGTATAAACGGATCGAGTAAAATTCAATTTCAAAATATCTTCTATTAAAAAAAAAAAAAAAAAATAATCTTACCGATCGGTATCGATACTCGAAATCAAATCCGCGATGACCCGTATTCGCCCGCGAACTCACCGCTGCAGTTCCTACACGTGAAATCGAGAATCGCCAAGAACTTAAGGCAAGTTCGAAAAGCGCGGAGAATATCGAGAGGCGACGGGTTTATGGTATGAGATGGGTAGAGCGATCGATCCCTCTCATGAAATTCCGAGGGACAGAAGGGGGTTCGAGAGGAGATATAACAAAAAGAAAAGAAAGAGAATGGGGATAAAAAAAAAGAAGAACGAATAAGAAAAGTAAAAGAGACAGAGAGGAGGGGGGGGGGCAGACAAGAACAAGGGCGAAAGAGTGAGAGAGATAAAAAAATGAAATGCAGCCGCGGCGGAGATCGCGTGGGAAAATGGCGATACTATTGATTTTCGTTATAGTCTACAAGGGGTACCTCCCCCCCCTCCCCCTCCCCCCTCCTTTACCTTCCCTGTTCTCCACGATCATTTTCGTCCTGTCATTTTTTTTTCTGACGTGCACCATGGGGAAATGGGAGGGGGGAGGGGGGAGGGGGGGCGGACGGTAGGATATTTGGTAGGTAACACATTTTTCCCGAAACACATATATTTGTTCTCGGACTTATTGGAAACTGGTAAAAATAAATTTTGTCTTGCTCGAACGATCTTGATCCCCCCCCCCCCTCCCCCCGCCCGGTTCTCCAAGTCCGTGCCCTTTTTCTTCTTCTGGTGGAAGTTCGTTCGCCATCCCTCAGCATCCGAAAGGGAGTCGCGGACTGGTATATCTAGATACGTTAGTACGTCGTCCCGAAGAGTTACCGCGTCTCGGCGCGCCGATCGGGAACAGAGGGCGGCGGATTCTTCGCGTTCCCTGGTCAAGGACCGAAGGTTCCTTGAGAGGCAGACGAAGAATCCTGCACGGCGGTTCTACGTCCTCGAGTGACAGAGTGGTGGGGAAAAAAAGAAAGTGAGAGAGGGAGAGGGGGGTTGTAGGTACTTCGAAAGATACATCGGGTCTGTTTCTCTCTTTCTCTCTCGCTCTCTCTCGCGCGCGACCACGTATAGAGGAAGATTATCAAGCAGAGTACATACATAACATGGGTACCGACTACCAAAGTACGTATAGTCCGTAGATTACATTGGGGGGGTACGTTTGTATTCGAACGGTATAGAAAACTGAAGCTTGTGAGAGGAGGGGGAGGGGGTTGGGAAGAGTTGCGTGTATGCGTCCGTAGACGAGTACAGGGGGGGGAGAAGGAGAGCGCGATGTGAGAGACGAAGACAGAGAAGAGATTTTACAAAAAGCCAAGCGGCCCCTTTCGTCGCGCTCCGAGTCGAGGCGACCTCGGCGATGATACGACAAAAAATCAGATGCACGGCCATTGGCTGTTCTCAATTCGAATTATTGGCTTCCCCGGTCGCCGTTCGTCAGATCCCCCTTGGAGTCCCCGATTCTCTCTGGTCTCTCTCCCTTCCCTCCCGCCAACGTCGGCCAACCCCGTGTCGGCCTGGAACCCCCTTCGGGCGCCGGCGAGAAGGGCCGAAAAAACTTCGAAAAAAAAAATCCAATTTCGTTGCCATGGCGACCGGCGTGCGTTGACTTTGATAAAGATCCCCTGAACGAACGAACCGCCACCGCCGCCGCCGCCGCCGCCACCGTCGTCGTCGTCGTCGTCGTCGTCGTCGTTGCCGTCGTCTCCTCATCCTCCTTCACCTCTTTCTCCTTCATCTCCGTCGTCCTTCCTCTTTCTCTTTTATCTTTTTTTCTTTTCTCTTTCGTCTCCTCTAATTTTTTTTTGTTATCTTTTTCTTCGCCTCCCCTACCCCGCTTTCGCCTTCCCTCTTTTTTTTTTAAACTGCCGATGACGTAGCTCGCGCAGTTTTTCCCGATTGTTACTCCCCTCACCCCATTCCAGTACAACCCACGCCTCCTTCCCTCGCCCCCTGGCTGCACGCGGGGTAACTACCCTACGTGTTTCCATAGAGTGCCCCTAGGTACCCCCAGCATCGGCATAAAGCTGCATCTGCCACTTCGGATGACTCACGGCATAGCACGTTTTACTTTGACTCCCTTCATTGTTCGTGCACTCGTTTTAGCCTAATTTATACTTTTTTGTTTTGTTTTTTTCTTCTTTTTCCTTTAACTCCGGCACATTGGTACATTTGACTTTTCGCGTTTGACTCTTTGGCGCGAACACGCAAGCCATGCGTATCCTGACTGGCTGACTGGTTGGTACCACAACTTGCGGGTTGGTAGCTCTGCAAATTGCTATATCGTGCCGGATTTGCGGCGGAGTGAAATAATATATGTGTATACATATATATGTACACTCTTTTTTTTTTTTTGAAAAACTTTTTTAATAAAAAAGTTACGGCTCTCTGGCATCCCGACGGCCTCGCATTAAAAGTTTTACAGCGAACGATATTTCATAACTTTTGTATTTCGAAAAATGTAAAGCGCCCCCCCCCCCCCTTCCCCTACCCTTTCCCACCCAACCGTTCCTTGGCTCTGCTATCGTAGATTCGGGTGTGTACAGCTGCACTTTTTCGGTGTGATAGTACGCTGTTGCTATCACTGCTGTTACTCATATATATATATATATATATATATATATATATACAAAGTCAACAGGATGTTCCATTCCTTTACCGACTTCTGTCTGCATTCAGACTTTTGTTAATGTTCAACAACGTTCTTTGTAAATCGCCCCGTTGCTACCGGTAGATGTGGGGTAATACCAGCATCAGTAGTCAAACTTTCTAGCAGTGATAACTCCTACGGATTGTGCGACTGTGATATATCGATCAGTATAAAACTTGCCTCCATGTTATGTATTTTTATTTTGAATTTCTTCGCTCTCTTCTCTTTTTCTTGTTTCGCCGTTTTAGAACAGCATCGGTCTCTCTTAGTATTTCCTATATACGTTCAGTCTTCCTCTCTCTCTCTGTCTGACTCATGTGCACTTTGTATCTCCGTTGATCCGGTACGGTTAGCCATAGCGCCAAGTCGGTTTCGCGGTTAGTTTTATAACGAATATTCAAAAGGTTTCGACGTCAGACCTGCCCCTCCCCAGAAGTACAAGTCTCCCCCCTCCCCGTATTCGTAAATATATTCGCAAGTAAGAGTCCAGGGTGCTCGAGCTAAATAGGCACGTACGCTGGAGTGTCGCGGACCTTTTTATTCGGACGGGAGGGAGAGGGGAGAGAGGTGAAAGGAAAAAAAAAAAGAATAATTGGATGGAGTGAGAATGCGGAGGGAGCGAACGAGTGAGAATAAAAGAGAACGAGAGAGAGGAGATGGGGTTCTCTTTTTTTTTTTATTAATTTTTTCTTTCCCCTTTTTTAAGCTTAAGTTGGCTCGATTGCAGGAGGGCTCTCGCTCCGCCAGGTCTCTCCCCTGAATTCTCCAGAACTATCACCACGCAGCCATCACCCCCATCAGCAGCGACCACCTCCTCCTGCTCCATCTATACTTCCCCTTCTGCTTTCTGCAGTCTTGTATTATTTTATTCTCTCTTGGCTCTCTCATTTCTTTCTCTCCCGGTCGCCAAAACGTCTTTTCGCTCCTTTGCTTTTTTTTTCTTCTTATTTTCTCTGGATTTTAATTCGAACTCGTCCCGTGCCGAGCGCCGTTTAGCCGGCCCAGAAGACCTTGGCGGGGTCCTCACCTTCGTAATTAGTACGCTGCCCGCGCGATTAGCCAATCCCGTTAGAGTTTTGCGTGGGGTATTTAAAAAAAGGAAAAAACCAAGAGAAAAAAGAATGGCAAATCTCTGTTCTCTTTGAGAATTTCTATTATCATCTCGCGAGTCCTCTCTCACTCTAATTTACGGACATACTCCGTGCCGAATCCGTGCGAGTTACGAAGACAAAGTTTAGCTTCGCCTTTCCCGCTCAGAGAGGGCAGCACTCGCGGCCGACACAGGGATGACTCCTGGTAGGCGCATCTCTTTCAATTCGCGAACAAAGGGGGCGCGCATACCTTCTTAGCATCGCGAAGGTTCTCGGCAAAGGAGGAATTCAGCGGAACGCACGTGACGTGCCATTGCTATAGACGTAACGCGTGTATGCTAGAGTCGGGGGTCCGTGAGACCCCGTGGGACCTTTCGCGAGTAGCGAATTCCCTGAAACGCTTTTGATCTCTCGGGAAAGTGCGCGCGGAAGACATGCCGGCTCCCTTAGTATGTCGTAAAGAGCCGTAAGGATTCTTCTTATCCTTCCTTCTTCTTCTATACCCTGGAATACTTAATAAAGGAGGCAGAGAGAGAGAGAGAGAGAGAGAAGGAACACGAGCTAAGAAGCTTTAATAGAAATAGAGGTTACCGTTAGGAGTTCATCGCTGCATGGGAATCTTAGAGCAGAGGAGGCACTACATTAATACCTACGGTCACCATAGGTCAACGTGAACCCAGTGGAACTCCCATGGCGTACCCTCGACCCCTTCATCGCCCTCTCATGATAACCCCGTAACCACGGGATTGGCACTCAGTCCACTCATTGCCAAACCAACGAGCTGGGAGACTGGTGGTGATTTTAAGTATACAGTTCGTGACGCAAGCACATACTGTACCTGTTACATATGCTATAGACCGTAGTTGGATTAGTGTACTTGCATCATTGTTATAGACGAGTGGTAGTTTAGGTTAGGTATCCATGTATTTAGGTACCTGGGACGATATATGTATATACACGGGTATAATACAATATAGAGAGAGAAGTTCTTTGTAAATGCTAGTGCAGTTGGGATGTGGTGGGGATAAGGGCGCGAGTGGGAGTCGAACTTTGGCAGCAGCGCAGATGGGGAGGGGTTGGGAGGGGGGGGTTGTTTCACTCGAGAAAGAAGGCGCCGTAGCATTGCGAGAGGGGGTAGTCGGATTGGAGGGGGTACAGTCTCATTGTAGGTGGGCGGCGGGGAGGATGGTTCTTTTGAGTTGGTGAACTTTGCCAAGTTCGAAACGGCCGGACGCCGCGCCGCCAGCGTGTTGTCTCTTTCTCTCTTCTCTCCCTTTCTTCAACAGTGTCTACCACCACGGCGTCCCTCTCTGTGGTCTTGTCCTGTCTCATCCATCCGCGTCCTCGAGAACCCCTTTTACCCTCGTTCGCCCTTTCTACCGTCTACACCCTCGGATCAGACACCTTCCACACCCTTCACGTGGTACAACGAGGACACGGCTATATTTCTATTATGGAAATTTTTAAACCAATTCGAAAATCAATAAGCGTCTGGTATATGCACGGGTCGGATTAATATGGCATTACGGCCCTGGGCTGCTGAACTTTGTCAATTTTCTTACAACGTCAGGTAATATCGACTTTTGCGGTTTACGAATATTTTCATCCCTCGGATGACCGACTCTCTTACCGTGGATCAAAATGTATGAGGTTGCCGTAGAAAAAAAAAAATTGCTTGGATACATGTGGAAATTTGGAATTTATTGTAAAATCATAAGGACTTCTTGACGTTGCTGGGGCACCGTTTCGGTCCTGCTCTTGGGGTTCCGGGAGGTTGGACCGCGCTTCGTTCCCATGCTCGGCAGCAGGGATTGGAGGGAGAGCTTTTTTCGTTTTACAAACTGGTTCAATTTTTTCTCAAAAAGCGGGTGAACCCTGTGGAAACCGGTTACGTCTACCGGCACGGCGAGAGCGGCGAGGCGTCGAAGGGGAACGTCTTGTCGCAGGGCCGTACCAACGAGTTAATATACAAGGGGCCCGAGGAACGAAACTCCCCCTAGAGTCCGTTCTCCATAACTCATTCGAAATATCAAAAGGACATCCAATGGGGTACCGGTGAGAAGCACAGTCCCCCACCCCCCCTCTTCCTAGTACCTTATGCCGGACCCACAATCCCTCCTCTAACCACGATCCACACTCGTGATTCTCGCGATGCGCGGGAACCCTATTTTCAAGATAAGATGATACGATTGTGAAGACTCTCTCGAGTTCTCACGAGACTGTAGGTACGTAGCCCAACCATAACGGGCCCTGACCACTTTTCACGATATTCAAAGTGGCATCTACGAACTTACTAACGGGGAAGAAAAAAAAAAGAAAAAATTTGTGTACTCCCCTTCCCTGGGGTATTCTGGCTTCGCATAACCGTGGACTCCTCTCAGTCATTACATTCAGCCTCCCTACGTGGTCCACTGCCAATGTTTAATTGGAACGCCTCGTGATCGCGGCAATGTGCCATTACGATCCTCAAACCACTAGAGTTCATTTACCCCTCGGGTGTAGGAAACTTTTGGAAGATGCGCAAAGCCAGCCAGTCAGCCGTCCCAGCCAGCCGCCCAGAGTCAAAGTGGTAGTGTCGAGCCCACGGCTGTCTCGGGAGAAAATCGAGTCGTCCTGTCTCTCGAAGGGTTCCTACCTAGCCAACAACCCTAAATCGATACACCCCTGCCACAAGGTCTTTTACTACTAGCAGGACCCTAGCCTGTCCTCCTGTCCCATCTATGAACCCTCAAATATCGGCCCTGCAGACAGACCCCCCCGAGTCCTTCCAAGCCTTTCGATACAGACCAGGTCCGATCCACGATATTTACATGTGCGGTAACGTTGATACCGGGTAGGTAGACACGCGAAATTGGCAGGACTGCACGCAAAATCAATTTGTCTTTGGGGGGGGGTGTACTTGGTCATCGGCCAGAAACCGGAAGTGGCGTCAACGACCTCTGAGAAAGAAATAAAAATGTCAAAAATTATACCCCGTAAAATTCTTGGCTACGCTACTCGCGTAATACGTGAAATATTACGATTTCCTGTCCAGCGAACATATTTTTTAACTGGAATGTACATTTTGATTACGTATGATTTACGAACGAAATTGTCTCGATGTAACGATGTCAAAGTAACGTGTAGCTAGAATTGTGATATAGCAATTTTTTTTTTCTCGTAATATCTCTCTCCCGTCAATTTTACTCGGTTCGATGGTTGAGTATTTTGACTTTTTTTTTTATTTCTCTGTAATTTTTTTTTTTTCGAGCTTTGTCACACTGTTTACTCTTAACGTCACGTGTATTTGTGGCGCAGTGGCGCCATTCTCGTATCAACGTTTATTATACCGTGTTAAATGTGTTGCACGATATTATTTCTACGCCAATGGGAACACGTGACAGCCGCAATGATTTATCCGAGGAATTCGTTGAGCGCTCGTGTAAGAAAGTCATTGGGTTTGGGTGGATGATGTCAGTGGGTCTCATGAAATAATGATGTCACTTGGTAACGAAATCACACAACGTTTGATATACTTTCTTTTGAGGATGTTTCAATGTGCACTAGACAAAAATATTATTACCTACGACCATGCAAAGTTACCTGAATTCGACGAAATTTCAATTATACCAATATCGTGTACAAGTTAAAAAAATTATTTTTCGAAATTTTCACATTGACACAGAAATCAATAATTATTATTATCTTTCAAAGAACTTGACCCAATCGACCCGCTCATCGTGTTCGTTAGTTAACGTCAATTTTAAATTTCAAATATTCCCGCCAAAAATTATCACGCTACTCCTTACTTATTTCACAGCTTCTTACATGTGTTCTGGTTCGATCTAAGGAAAGGGACTAGTCAAAGGAGAAAGGCTAAGGGTTATAAGTTCAATTGTAATCAATGGCTGGTGATTTGTCTTCATGAAAATCATAGTGAGAATGACATCCTAAATCTTATAACGTAATCTCATATCTCGGGAAACAATGTCTATTCAAATCTTTCGAGATAGAAAGAGTCCTCCTATGTGTATAGAGCGAAGAGGGGTGAGGAGAAGAAGAGGGGGGGGGGGGGCATACCCACCGGAGGGGCACTTGGAATCTCTTGGCACGAGATTGTGATGCTGCCGAGCCGGCCAATGTTGGTAGTCGAGAGAGAGAGAAAGAGAGAGTGAGGGAGAGAGAGATAGAGAGAGGGAGAATGATACGTCGGCCTAGGAAGAAAAAGGAAAGGAGACAAAAGCAAAAAAGCCTTAAGGGATGATTTCGATGTATTTCTGCATAATGATTTGTAGGTCGTTGAATTTTATTAATATTAATTATTTATTTACACTAACGAAGTCATACTCCGATCGTCTCTGGCACTGGTTTGAATATGCCTTTGGCAGTACCGTAGACCCCTCGTAAAACCGTTTCCTCCCTTCCCAAGTGAATTTTTATTCTCACAAAAATCGATAGTGGTCTTGCATTTTTTCCCCCTCTATTAAAAAAAAGTTTGTGTATTGTGTATATATATATATATTAAAGTATACATGTATATACAGATGCCAGGAGCGTATATAGCTGTGGTTCGTTTCTGAAGGCTACGGTGCACGCCCTGCCCCCCCATCCACCCTCGATATATTTAAAATAATGCGTTCAGTGTGCATCGGTTCTTTATCGTAGGCAGATAAGACCTTATCGCGAAAGTTGTTGGGGAAGGAAGAGGAGGAAAGGGGATAAAAAAAATTATAAAAACGATTCACCCGATTTTTTTCGCCAGTGAATTTTACGCTCTGTTCGCTTTTTACCATAGCCCCGTTATAACAGCTCCGGGACACAGTGTAGTTAGGGAGTAACAGTAGTACACGAGTCAGGGCCACTCGCCTCCCTGGAAAAGTGACAGTTGAGTTTTTAGTTCCGACCTTGCCCGCAGCGGCGTTCCTTTCCACCCTTCGAAGAGCGCCCTTTGTCCTGGCGCGATTTCAAAAACTTTCTTCTCTCTCTCTCTCTCTCTCTCTCTCTTTCTCTTCCTACGTGGACAAAGAGCCCGTATAGAGAGGGGGGATGGAAATTTTATTTTTATATTTTTTATCCCTCTTTTTATCTCATCTCCCCCATCTCTCTGGCAATGAGGAAAATATAGTCCCGTCACCGTTACTTCCCGGTCGTGTATTTCGACGCAATTTGGTATTCTGATTTTTTTTCCCCCTCGGCCGATAATAAAATTCTTTCTCTCTTCTTTACATTAATATAAAAAAAAAAATGTTTCGACTAAATTACGAAAAAAAAAAAAAAAAAAAATCTGAAATCTCATCACCACGATTATATTCACGCCCTTCTGCCCACTGCATCGTGTTCGCACCCCTGACCGAATATCTGCCATTTCAGTTTTGAAGATCCCGCCGTCGGGTCGATCCTCCTAATTGCGAAATTAATTGGACCCACGTTCGCGTAGACGGGGGTGGAGGGGGTAGGCCGTCGACGTAGCACATCAGAAGGGGTGGGTTTTGCGGCGGTGTTGGATGGTGTCGGCGGTGCCACGAGTCGATGAAGAGGAATTACAAAAATAAAAGGGTTCGCGTCCACGGTTCTTCTATGTAATTTTTTTTTCTTTTTATTAACACGAAAATTCATCAGTGACGCCCGGCGTCTCCGGTCACGACGCAAACGTATTTTCTCCACGAAGGAAAAGTAGTCTAATCCGATCTGTACACAATAGAAAGTACTCGAATCTAGGATAGAACTCAATGCACTGTTCTTAATAATATACGACCGCAGTAGTGGTTGCCAGTATCGACGTAAAGCAAAGATCTAAATTCCCCTTGATGATGGCTTGACATGTATATAGGTATACCATAGGTATCAAAGCGCGTGTATATATATATATACACTCACTAGTTTCACTGTTCCAAGTGTAATTCAAGCGCAAGTAAATCTCATCGTTACCAACTTAACCGTTAAATTAATCGGTTCGCCCGACGTCACGTTAATCGCAGATCGATATGTCGCCAAAACCAATCTCTTTGCTCTTGCACGCTAACAGGATTATCTTCGTAATTCTCCGTGCTTATTACGAATTGGGTATAGGCTACATTTACGTATCGCGGTAAAACAGTGTACTATAGCGTGTTACCGACTCGTCGCTTTCTAGGAAGACAGTAAGAGTTTCCATTTGAGCGACAACATTTCTTTCGGAACTTTATTATATCCTAGCGTGGTATAAAATGAATTTTATCGATCCAGTTGTAAATTAGCCTGAAAGCCTCGGAGTTGCGATGACGTTGCGTGATTTTTAAACTGAAGACCGTTAAGAGCCGTTGCGCGAGATAGCTTCTGAGAGAAGCTTGATTTTTCGTTTGGTAATATTTTTTTGCCGTTGCCTCCCTAAGTTGGTACTAGGGAACGTCCTTGGAGGTCAGTTGGCCCGACGATAGTTTGAAGAAAGGTCGTGAGTCATCAATTGGTTCAAAACTGGATGGGAGCGATTCTCGAAAAGGATACCAGAGTGGCTTCGTTGTTGCATCATCTGTCGAAAGAATTTTCAGAGCGTGACTCGATCAGCACCCGGCAATGACTCACGTCCTTCTATGAATGCGATTGGCTTTGAAATTGTAAAAAGAGAAGAGAACGAGAGAGAGAGAGAGAGAG
>JARQSV010000389.1:332730-367063 GCA_030142285.1 Calameuta idolon
AAAAAATATAAATTCCCCCAGTGTTATTCCGCGCGACATGACGAATTTAAAATTACAAATCGTGTCGGTCGGAATGACAAAAAGATTTTTCCCATAAAAAAAAAAAACTTTTTTTTACTCGCTCCCACTGACACGTAATAACGTATCGTTGTGCGTTAATGTCCCCAGGAGAACAAGTTGGTGGTGAGAAGTTGCTCTGGAGGAAGGAAATCTGAGCATCGTAACCGGGAAGAGGCTGGCGACCGATCCCCGTGGCAGAGAAAGGACCTCGAGGACCTGATCGAGGCCGAGGATATACGTGAGATCGACGAGTTCGAGGATTCGGATCGCTTTGAATTCGAGCACCAGATCAGCGACTGGTCCTGCGTCGAGGAGGACGCCGACGAGAGCATCGGTAGGCATTAATAAAGGAGTAAAGACTCAAACCGGAAGTTGGCTACTCCACTGATAATTAAGAGAGTCCTCGAAGCTGGTAATTGGCAAAAGTAAAAACAGTTCGATGAGTAAATTAATTAGTATGAATATGAAAAATAAAGTTTGTCAAATTTAACGTCACGTTACGGTTAGTCGATATAGGGCTATTGTCATCGCTTGGCTGACGTCATCGGGCATGTTGATACACGTTAACTCAATTAGGGACTCAGCGTTCGAACGTCGCACCGTCACTCGAGAAACTCCACGTGTAAAAGTATATCACGTCCATTTCCGATTACTCTGATCGAGCTAACAGTGCTTTGACGGAAGTAAAAGTAAACGATGACGTTTCTTGATAATCTGCTCTGATTGCAGCCACCGGGGAGGAGGAAGGCTACGAGACGGTAAACTACGGCCACAAGGGTGAAGAGGTGGTGGTGCCAAGCTTGCGCATGCTACAGCAACGCAGCGGTTCAGCATCAGCAACACCTTCGGCATCCAACATGTTTCCTCAGCAATATTGTCTAAGATGGAAGTACCACCACAGCAACCTGCAGACGATGTTCTCACAGCTACTGGAGAGGCAAGCTTACTGCGACGTGACGCTAGCCTGCGAGGGTAAAACGCTGCGAGCGCACAAGGTGGGACTATAGGACCCTCGAACGGTGGGACGTTGAGGGGGGCTGGGGGGTAAATAAGGGCGGCTGGAATATATGGTGCCGAGATAGCCATTTCTCTCCTGGATAAGAGGGTGGAAGATGGGAGGCAATTAAGGGAGGGACGTTAAGGAATTGAAAAAAGGAAAAGTCTTATTAACAAAAATTTCATTTAACTTGGAAAATTCATTTTACGCTCGCTTTCTTCTTTTGCTGTGTTTTGTATGGGGTTGTTTTTTTTTTCTTTACTCGTTCCACGGTTTGTTTTGGTATCTCTGCAGTGCCGTTGTTGCCATTACCTTGTACGGCTATCTTGCTCCTTTTTTTATTTCCGACTCCTTTGCCTTCCCTCGTCCAGCACATAAAACATGAGAAACGATCAATTTTCTGTTCTTTGTTCGTTAGCGCTCGCAAGCTCCGATGAGAGGGAGAGAGAAAGAGAGAGAGAGAGAGAGAGAGAGGCAAAACGTAACTTAGGTATTCCGCCTATCGCCCAGTCTATGGGTTGAACCGCGAGTATAGTCCGCGTTCTCGGTGGCACTCTATCAAAGTAGAGTACGTTTGGCTTGGTTTATTTTTTACTTTGGGAGGGGTCCAAATTGTAAAATCAATACTCCCTCCTAAATTTAGAAGAGAGGCAACAAGGATATTTTTTTTGTTTGCTTCACTCGTCGTTCTGTGACGTATTTAAATGATAATGGGGGAGAGCGAACCCCGAATACGTATTGGGGTATACAGCGCGGCCAAAATATTCACCCGTTTCCTTTCCGGCTATACTCCATCATTCTCACTCGGCCGTCGAAACAACCTGTAGCCATCTCGCTCACTGGCATCGCTATAAACAAAGAAAGTCAGGTAACGCGACTCTGGCCTGCTGCGATAATTCCTGATGCGTAAGGGGCTGTGCGACGACGGCGAAAGGGGAAGTAAGTGAAGGAGGGAGGGAGGGGGCACCGGGAGGGTTAAAGGAGAAAGACAGCTGTTTCCTGATCTAGCGGCACCTGCATCCAGGTGTTCGGCCCTACGGGATATTATAAAATCCCCCCCCCCCAGTCCCCAAAAAGAGGAATTATTAAAATTTTTGGTTGTATCAAATTCTTCACGGCTACGTTAAATCGGCTTGTACGGGCCTCCGATTTTTTAAATAATCCTACCGGATTCCTGTTGTTGCGGTTTTTTAATCATTTTTTTTTTCACAATTACCAACCCGATGATATTATTGATCATTCATCCCATCGATAACGATGGTCATGTGAGAAAACTCTGCATTGGTTTCAATAGCGATTGAGTCTCTTCGATGACTACTGATTCCTATATATATATATTGTTTGACAAAGCTCAAGAGTATATATAGTAGAGCAACGGTGATAGAGATTCGAACGAGAGCGAGAGAGAGAGAGACGGTGTATGGTAATAACGATACGAAAAAAGTATATAGAACAAAAGTCAACGAAACGTAGAACGTTTCGATCTTCCATTCTATCTACGATTCCCAATCCCACTCGGTGGAAAAACAATGATGGAAACGGGCAGAAGGTTGCCCGTCATTAAGTCCCTCAGCGTAGCGTGTAGAATTCGGTCTCGGCGTAGCGTGTACGAAGCATCACTGTTTTACCGACCAGTTAGCGATGCGCCGGCACTATAGACACATTTCTTTGCTGTAACGTGAGGATAGCCAGAGAGAGTAGCGAACGGGGTCTAGAGGTACCAGCGAACGCAATAATACACGTTACAAGCCGCGGAGCGAGCCCCGTGGACGGCATCGAACTTTACTGCTGGGCAAAAGTAAAGGAAGAGGCGTTTCGTCGAATTAAAATTTAATTTCGCGAAGAGAGCCGTAAAAACGTATAATCAATATTTTTGTATGAGTAAGTACTTTTTCCCGTCGTGTTTCGTTCCCCCGTCCCCGGCCAGCCCTCCCCGTTCCCGTCATCTCGCCCTCCTTGGCGCTCAACCCTGCCCTTTTTTTTTCATCCGTTCCTTCCCCTCCTTGCAACGCCCTCCCCCCACTCCCCGTCCCTCTCACTCCTACGCCGCCCCGCTTTTTTTTTTGCGTTTTGTTTTACTCGACCCGCGCACGTGTATTAGTTTGAATTTTTCGTGACCGTGGACCCTACGCTCAACACAATTTCACACACCAACGTGAGTCACACTCTACGACAGTGTCACGCTCGCAAATTCAAAATGGCGTATGTGTAGTCGCGAAGCTGTAGTCGCGATACGCACGTTCGCAATGTCGTCCCTGACGTCTCGCTGTCGCTGGTGCGAATAGAGAGAGAAAGAGAGAGTGTGTACATCTTTTCTTTGTTCCTCTCTCTCTTTCTCTTTCTTCTCTTTCCTCCAGTTTACATCCTTCATTCGCGAGTCAACGTCATCGTCCAATCCTCATCCTACCATACAGCCCTTCTTTCCCGCCATTAAACGTAGGACGAGTGGGAGTCGACGGCCGCGCCACGGCGGGACGCGCTGGAAATTCGAAAATTTTAATGCTTCCTTCCCTTTTTTTTTTTTCTTTATTTCTTCTCGGCCTTCACGCATCGGCGCTTTCTGAGAATTTTTTTACCCTCTTCGCTCAATGCTTTTTTCCTTTCTTATATCCAGAGAGACGCACTGTACGGCTTTAATATACTAGGTGATGGATATTTAGCGATGCGAAGTGATGCACGGGTTAATCCCGTTCCTAGAATGTCGAGTTTACAAAAAAACGTTTTTCGGCTCTATTTTAATTTTTCTTCTCTCTTTCTCTCTCTCTCGGACTGTGTCTTTTTCGCCGTTCGACGCGGATGTTCGATAAATTATTTATGATGATTATGTAACGTTGTTTTTCAGTTTTTCGTTCTTTCCACGTTACGGGAGATCGACCGCGTCAGGGACACAGGGTCATGATATATATATATGCGTACAGTGTATGTAGATAGTGGCGCGCATTTTACCAGCGGTGGCGAAATTCGGAACTAACAGTTAGTGGCGGCGAAGGGCTCTTGGCTATTCGAAACTAGTGCGCAGCACTATCACTACGAGGAGGACGGTTGGTTCGGACTGAGCTTAGGGGACCTTTGACGAATTCAGTTTCTCCAAGCCCTCCGTCTTGAACGTAAACATTCTTCTTGTAACGTAATCGCGCGGTCACGCTTCTCCTGGTCGCTCTGGATATACGTCTCTGTGCATCTCCCTAGGAACTGGTTGCTGCTTGTCGAGGAGCGGGCGGGAGACAGAACGCGGACATTTGAAATCGCCATCAATTTCTGACCGTTAGGAATTGTAATTTCTCAAGACCTTCGGCGGATCGGAGTTTGAAAATTTTAACGGCCGTCTCGCAGAGCGCCTGGCCTTCACAGATCGCTGATTTCATAGAATTTTTCTGATCTCTCGGTTACCCTGCGAGTTTTTACCGGCGCGGTTCAGCGAGCAATTCGGCGCATGCGCACCTCTCGCCACGTATTCTGCATATCGGCGACAAGTCCCGCGCGCAGCTTTTGACTCGGCGATACGGAGAGACGTCGAGGTCTGAACCGTTATTGGCAACTTGCCCTAAGATTCTCGGAAAACGCCGAAAACTATTGATTCAATTACGTAACACGTCACGAGCATTAAATTCACGTCTCTCTCGCAATACCAGACACCAAAAACGTATTACTTTTTTTTGTCACTGTCGACTCGCGTTTTTTTTTTCGATTCTTCCACGTGCATCCACACTCGTAGTGCGTTCGCGAAAAACAAATGAGAAAACAATTGCATTTACGAATACGAGGGAGAAAAAAGAAAAGACGATCGAAAATTCGAAAAAATTATTTATCGCCCAATTTTTTTCTCTCACAATTTCACAGCTCACGACTCTTTCCGAAATCGTTCCCCGCGACGACCCCGTTTTATTATCGGCTATTATCAGCTGTACCGTAACGATCGATAAATTTGCAATCGCCAATTTTTTTTCGCAAACGCTCTCGTTAGTTGCAAATTAAAAAAAAATTCCTCGACCCTCTTTTTTCCCCTTCCGTTTTTTCAATTCTGAGTCCGTTTTTCTTTTTTTTTCACCCACAATTCTTACCCGAAAAATTTTTATCCCCCCCTGCGACCTCAATGGCCACTATTCGTTTTTACACGTAATTACATTTTTACTTTCAATTTTCCTACCTTCCACTCTCTAACGCTTTTCTTTTCTCACCCTTCCTCGGGCCGTTATCGATTCGCCGAGGTGTAAAGGCGATTTTTACCTGACTTTATCGTCGACCGTAGAACAATCATGCCCACGAGGTTTCCAACGAAGCGAAATAATAGTGACTGGCAGAGCGATCGAAGGGATCGTCCTTACCCACCGTTATTCACGTACCAATTCGTTTCACTTCTTTTCCCTCTTCGTTTATCACTCTATACGCATACTCGTCAATTATCATTCTTTGAACCCGAAAAACGTTTGTTTTTCTTTTCAAACTGCCTCACCCTGTACGACCATACGAGGCCTAATTCAAAATTCCCGCCAAAACGATAAGTCACATACTTTACGTGATACCACGCGGCATTTATATTTCTTTTAATATCACCCGTATACCTATAGACGCGTTTGACGATATATACATATATATTATACACACAACTCTATATCGCTCGAGCCTTATTACGAAAGTTTTGTGCAAGTCACTTTTTACATCGTAACCGACTTTGTACACGTGCGCCTGCTCCGGCCGAAAAATAAAAACAACTACCAAGCCGATTCGGGACGCGATCAATAGCTCAATAACTTCAAAACGAATTGATCCTTGCTCCGAAAATGGCTACTCTCGATTCCGCGAGCCTCCCCCTCCTCCCAGTCCCTCGCCTCACTGGCATTCTCAGCTTTATCACACACGCGTATCCCATATACTAGACTTCCGTGTAAAAATTTTTATTTTTATGTCCATGTCGTATTTTCATCTCTCTCTCTCTCTCTCTCTGATTCATCTTTCTTTTCTCATTCCCTTCTCTCTTCCTCGCTATCGTTATAAACGGGGGAAGAAGTCCCCCGTGAGGTCTGATAAAAAAAAACCCTCTACTTGCCTGCTACCAGCAATTGATAAGGAGGGAAACGTGTAGCGACTTATATATATATATACACGTTTGTATACATATATATACACAGCACTCGTAATGACTCGATATAAAATGAGAAGTATAATTTATTTTTTTATCGCGTCATTTCCCTTCACCCCCTTCTTCTTATACCCGACTCCCTCTCCTCCGTTCGCCCCCCCCCCTCACCCCCCACCAGCGTCCATCGTTCGTCTTCTCCTCCCTCCCGCCCCTCTCGGCATCCTTCGTACCTATAAAAAGCGTCCGGATATAAAATGTTATATAGCCCGTCCTGAAAAGTAACGCGCCTTCGCTTTATGACCTTATTTGCGGAGACGTAAAAATTGTGAAAATCAATACGAACTTCGGATATTAAATATTCAGTCTATTGACTGGTCGGAGAAGTTGGGTGGGGCTGCCGATAGGCGCGGATTCGCCTTCTGTTCCCTTCGTCTTAAGTAATTCTTCCAGGAGTCTCTTTCTCTCTGCTCTGTTCTGGCATCCATTGGTCGCACGTAGCCCCAACGGACTGGTGGAAAGTCGTAATCGAAACGATCGATGGGGATGAAAAAAAAAATTTTTTTTAATTTTTGATTAAAAAAAAATCAGATATATTTTGTCACTCGCTCGATAATTTTACCTGTCGGCACGTATGTCTCTGGCCTTCGTGACCTTGTATAATTTTTATCCTTATCCTTATCATTGAATTAATTATTCCCCCATGTCCACTGGAGAACGTTAGCTCATCCTTAGATTCGGCACGGCAGACCGTGTTTTCGCTGGCTGTTTGACCATTTGACAATCTCTGTAACGCGACACGTGTTTTCTTTGCGCGCAGGTCGTCCTATCGGCGTGCAGTACGTACTTCGACAGCATCTTATCACAGTACGAGGAGAAGGATCCGATCGTGATCATGCGTGACGTCAAATTCTCCGACATCAAGGTGCTGGTCGAGTTCATGTACAAAGGAGAGATCAATATCGATCACGTGAGTATATTCGAAGATATTATTTATTTATCTTTTTTTTTGTATTTTTTATTTTCATTTATCCCGCCCTATCCCAGTCCCCATTCCCTTGGTCTGTCGGTACTACCGCGCATGCGCGCATAAATTCAAATACATAAAATCGTAGTCGATGCGTATCCGGCCTGAGGACGATGGAAATTACGTTCCAGTTTCGATAAAACGAATTTTTCGATAATCCACACACGTCGTTATGCTCGTTGGCTACCAACCTTTTTCTTTGCCACGTGTTTTTTCGTTAATGAAAGAAAAGAAGAAGAAAAAAAAAAAGAAAAACGAAAGACACTCGATTTTCACAAATACAATTACCTTTTTTTTTTACCCGCTGTTCATCTTTCTCTGTCTGTACGTCGTCTTCTCGTATTTGCTTCTTTATCTTTCGCTTTTCTGCCTCTATGTCTCTCTCTCTCTCTCTCTCTCGCGCCCCCTCGCGTTCCCCTCTCTCCCTCGCACTCTCGCACGGAAAGCCTCCCACCGATTCACCGAATCCCCGCGAGCTCCGCTGACCCACATTCGATTTTTCCAATTCTGTCGGCACTAGAAAGCTGTTTGTAGAAAGTTCTCATATTATTTAGCATTCCGCGGCGGTGGCATTATTACTGCGAAAATTAGCGAATAATAATCGGTTGGCAAGGGGGTGGGGAGAACGGAGGGGGGAGAGGGTGAGTGGGGGTGCGAAAAGCCATTGTTTTGCCGCTCGATTGTCTCGGGATTGTCGTGCTTTTTTTTCACTCCTTTTTTTGTCTTCGTTCTTCGTCTCTCTCTCTCTCTATATATATATATATATGTATATATATATTGTTTTTTTCTCCCTTACACATTTCTGTCCCATCGTCCCCCCCCCCCCTCCCCTCGTCACCGAGCCCGTTTGGAGGGAAAATATTTTTTTGTCCTCCTCTCCCGTAATATTTTCTTGCCCCGTTAGAATTCCTTTTTATATGCCGCATACCATTTTGAAAACGGCGAACGTCGACACCAGCGAGTCGGCTAATAAAGCGGGTGGCTCGTTTTCAAACGCGCGAAAAGGAAGACAAGACTCGGTCGGGTCGGTTCGGTCGACCGATGGAATATGCCGCGATAAAAATAGATAACTTTTTTTTCTGACCTTTCTTTTTCCTACATTTTATTTCCACGAAGCCTCGCGGATCTCACAGGTAAACGAGATTCGTGCCTATTTTCGCGACGATTGAATTCGAGGTCATTCTAGTTTTTCCATTCTTTTTATTTCGCTTACTCTCGCCTCTCGAGTCGTTTGAAAAGTTTTTTTTTTTCAATATCCCCCTCCGTCCCCTCCCCGGGTACAATTTATGAGACACGTCGCCGTGTCCTACGGTACAATAAAACCGAAGACCATTTCGACTTTACCTGCGTAAAAGACAGAGACGGCAATACCGCGAAACACGTGTACTGAGTTGGCGAATAAATTCGCGTTTTGTTGAGAAAAAAGAAAATGGTGTACAAGTTTAAATTTTGCTATCTAAAAGAAAAATGAGCGAGAAGCACTGATTATTTATTATGAAATTCCCCCCCCCCGGTCAGTATTTTCAATTTGTAGGCAATTTTTCAAAAGGACGAATCTAGCGGCTAATTTTTGCACGAGAGATACGTCTGTCCTTCTCTTACGCACGTAAAAGCCGATAGATCCGTCTCTCTCGCACTCGCGGCAGGTATAGGAAACTCGTAAAATCGTAAGCTTTAGGAAAAAACCTACCTCTATCAGCCCTTATCCGATCGGTAAATTGAAATTGGCAATTCGCGAATCGACAGTCTGAAAACACGTCAGCATTTGTTACCGCAGAACTCTGTGAAATTTAACACAAACAAAAGGAACTGGTACGACAGCTGTCAAATTTCGCTAGTATTGTTTAACGGTTTAGCTGTATATCCCGGATTTGCGTTCCTACTCAGAGCCCGTACGTATTGTGCGTACGTCGATTAAGTGGTTATTACATACAGCGCGAAAACTCATTTCAATAACAAATTCGTTTGGCTGACGTATCGGGCTCAAAAAGTTATTCCAAAGGTCAGAAGTGAGTATCTCGTGCATTTACTCGAATAGAGTGTATACCTACCAGGCCACTCCAGACGAGCGGAGCTACCGCTTGATGTATTCAAAAGCCATTGCCCCATTTTCATTGAGGACTACTCGGAGAAACTTTTCATTGTTTTTTTTCTTCTTTTTTTTTTTCTTTTTTCTTTAACACTTGCTAAAAGTCAGGCGAGCATACAATAACGTACGTATCTCGCGAGTCGATTGGCTGACGAAGTTTCAACCGTGATTTCGATACTGTTTTCTATTTTACCGTTCTGTCGTACATATAAATAGCGTTCGTTAGCTCATTTATGTATTTTACGTAAAAGTTTTGTAAAATGTCCAATTTCGTGTATCACCTCGCCAACTGCACCCACTTCGACCGTGTACTAACAACGGGTGGCGAATAAGTACGACGCTTAAAATAATTTCCATAAGATCGTATGCGAAGCAAGTATTTCTGAAACAACTGACCCGTGACCGTAGCCCTGCGAACCAGGTGAAAAAAAAAAAAAAAAGTACGGGACGCGAACGACCAGTGAAAGTCCAATAGCGAAGCGGATAGAACGTCGATTCCATGATGAAAGTGCACCGCAAATTCTGTAGATAACGTTGCGACCACGGTGGCGTCTTCGCCGTAACTTTCCTTGCACGAGCAGAGAAAACGTGTACAGCATCCCATTATTGGTACAGTTCGTAACGGTACATTTAACGTAATTCTTCGAGGCTCTTTGTTAATTTTTTTTTCTTTCTTTCTTTCTCGTCTTTGTTTTTTTTTCTCCCCCTTTGATCCTGTATTTTTCTGTTCGATTTTACACGAACCGTTTTCCATACGCAGACAAGGCTATCGTCCCTGCTGAAGACGGCCGAGGACCTTCACATAAAAGGATTGGCGGAAGTCAGCTGGCGCAGCGACTCGACGCAGAATGACCTGAGCAACAGTGGACACAGTCCCGGCGCCGGTACTCCTGGCGTCGAGACGGTCCTCAGGGAGGGCGAGGCCGACGAACCGCCGCCGCCCAAGCAGAGACGCAGAGGACGTCCTCCTCTCGACGATCCACCCTCGGCACACGACGTCTTCACGCCGAAAGTCACCTGTATTACCGGAAATGTAGGCACAGAAGACACATTCCCTGTAAGCCAGGTTAGCCAAGCTTCATGGCCAAAGTAGATTCTGAACTGTCGTTGGGTCACTTTGGTTGGGATGCTTTTACGCTGTAGTTAATTTAAAAAAAAAAAACATTTGTTTTCCTTGTGATTTCAATTTATCGTAGTCTCGCCGCGGTATCCGTGCCTCTTTATTCTATTTTACGAGCGTGACGAATCTTGACGATTGTATTGCTAATGGATTGCTTGTTATTAAACACAGGAGGAGATGATGAGCGAGGGCGATCACGAAAGTTGGGACGACGAGATGATGATGTCCGAAAACAATGAAACCCCACTACCCGTGGTAAGGCTATTACAGTATTAGCTCGTATGTGTATGCGAGGAAGATAAGGCTTATCTGTGAATTATTTTAGCTGTCCTACATGTCCAAAGACGACAATACATCGGATCAGGAGAAGAAAGGTATGTTGTTGATATAATGGGCTTGAGACTATTGGCTCGCAGCTCGGCCCTTTCTAATAGACAGTGTCTTCGGTTGACCGCAGCGTCCGCGACTGCGACGAATTCGAACGCGACGAATCCGGCGATCCCGGAACAATTTCGCGACGTCGTTAAGATGAACGACTACCTTACCACGGGACGACGTCAGGAGTTCTGGGAGGAGCCGTTCACGCGACGGGTGATGGACGCGATAAAGAGCAAGGAACTGGAGATGAAGACTGCTGCCGAGATACTCGGCGTCTCTTATGGAACTCTCTACGGCAGATACCGCGACAGCTATGGATGCCTTAAACACCCCTACAGGTTGGTACAGTCCATAGACAATGTAAAGTATAGACAGGATACCCAGGATCGATGAGCTTGCAGGGTGAAACTTTAATGCCAATTGGTTGATACAGAGTAAGAGACTTTTGGTCCGAGCCTGGACCCGCGGAGGTTCTGGCGAAGCTACGGAGAAAGGAGATCACGTTGTTCCGGGCGGCAGAGTTCCTCAACGTGACTGTACACACCCTGGCTACCTACCTGTCGACGTTACAAGGTCCCGACAGGATTTCCCTGGCTGGGGAGTTGAGCACGGCAGCCAGCAACGTGGACGGGAACAACGACACGGAGAGCGACGCCGTCAACGACATCCTACAGAAGATCAACGTGAACGCGGCCAACGCAGCGACGCCCACGACCTCGACGACGATCAAGAGGGAGGGCGGCGGTTACATAGAGGTGCCGACGTCGGTGCCCAAGGCGGCCACGTCGGTCCTCGAGAACAATCCTGACATAACTATTGTTAAGACCGAGAGCACGATGCGCAAACGGGAATACTCGAAAGTCTCCAACACGGAGAACAATAACGCGAAGCTCATGAGTGGCGGCGCCGTCAGTGAGATCTCGCAACAGAAACTGTCCGATCCGCTGTCGTTAAACAACGACAACAGCAAACCCTAACTATTCAGGCCTTATCTGACCCCGGCAAATCCCAGAACGCCCAACACCAGCTACAGATCTGAACTGTGCCCGCGCAGATTTTACTCGAACGTATTCACGCGCTTTCTCACGAATTTTCATTTGAAATAAAGTTACGAATACGCGGGGCTTGCCTAGCGGTCTCTTATCGTATTCTCTCGCTCTATCACCGCTGTCACTCTCATTATCTCTCCACATATCTGTCCACCCTATTTCTATGACCGTCATCGTAGCCGCGACGACCTCTCCGCGTACTGTGACCGGTTGGTCGTATTCGTAATCGTGCGACGATCGGTCGTTGATCCGATTTAATTATTTACTTTATCGAATTTATTTCGTGTATATCATTCGAATTGAGATCGGCGAAGTTTTTCCCAGGAGACATTGCTCGAGGATCATTTTTTTTTTTTTTTTTAGTGACGCTGCTCGAAATCCTGGCGATAAATTCAGATCGACGGAACACGCAGTCCTTGAATTTTAAACTAGTATAATTCGATCCTCGTCGTGGCAATTTAGACTTCTTTAAAAGAGTATATTTATTTTACTCCTTTTTTTTTTCTTTCTTTCTCTTCTCTTCTTTTCCTTATTGTTTTTTTTTTTTTACTATTCCCACTTCGCAGTACCTAATAAAGTCGGAGCAGCGATTCCTCCTGAACGAGATAGCCACTTACGGTAGATCTAATTTTCGTTACGTCAGAATTGATTAGCTTAGTTTCTACTTAGAAACGGATCTTTGGCCTTTGCAAGATAAGGAAGAAAGAAAGAAAAAAAAAAAAAATAAGGAAAACCTATAAAGTTCAATTGAAGTTCCTTTTGAATACTTGAATATAGGTAATAATCGCAAAGATGCTTAAGACTATTTTCTGCCGCGTGTGTATTTGTGCGATTTGGGCGTTTAAACAGTGGCGACAATATCTTTCGAATACGTGTAGGACCGGTTCAATAGCAATTCTGAGCTGACAGATTCGATGACGTATTATATTATTAAAACTAACTGTTACGCGAGGGACGTCGCCTCGCGTGTCTTCGACATTAGGATACACGAGTGCGTTTGGTTCAATGAATTTTACTGATTGGATTCTGTCGGATAGAGAAAGTAGAAAGAAAAAAAAAAACAATATCCGAGCGTAATCGCGAATAGGGAGCCTTAAGGAATGAAGGGAAGGAAGAAAAAAGAAAGATTGACTAAGAAAAAAAAAAAAGACACAGCAAAGAATTCCGTTAAGGAGCACTCGGCTTTAAGCCGTTGCGAATTAAGATTTTCTTTTTCTTTGTTCTCAATACACATATATTATATATTAACGATCATTCGTACGTTGACATTTTTATTTTATTTTTTACTATCAGAGCCGTGCGGGTCACGCGACGGCGGTTTCGTTTCTTTTTTTTTCTCTCTATCTACCTCTTGAAGCTCTGTGACCAAATTCGCGAACACAGGCTGCAAGAGGAGTGTACCGAAGGGCGCGTTTTCACGAAAATTATACGTCAAAACGGCCGCGGACTCTTCGCAAGCGTCCTAAAACCGGCGCCTTAAGACTTGACAACTCTATACAGACATGTTTTCACCATTTCGACTACTTAATTATATATTTTTTTATTTACTTTTTTTTTTCTCGAACACACCCACACACAGACACACATATGTATACGCGTAACACTCTATCGTCCCTTTTTATAACGATTTAGAACTATGCACGTAGATGTTTTAGAAAAACATTATATATATATATATACACACACACACAAACGAAAACACGCGCGAGCTTTCTTTTTTTTTCTTTTATACAAATAGAAATTTTAAGTGACTTTTTATTTAAAGTTTAACATATTAATTCGATTGACATTGAAACCGAATTTATTTGAGACAGTACGAAGTATAAACGTCCATTGTAAATATCGGTGCAATAGCGAGACCTAAAAAAAAAAATAGAAGACAAGCGTAATAAGCGGAAGATGAAAATGAAAGATTATTATTATTATTTTTATTATTATTATTATTACTCTTAATTGTCGCTAAGCGTGTCCCGGGCGATGCTATTTTAGTGCGAACAAAAGGAAAGGGATAAGAAAGAGTGAAAGACAAAAGGAATATATATATATATTATTAATTATTAAAGGGGGGGAAAAAAAAAATACGTGGAAGGAACGAAAAGAAAATAAGAATTTGAATGAGAAATAAAACCAAACCCGGATAAATGACGTCCGCTTTTACGTCGTGCAATCGTATTTTTCAGGGAGAATCAATCGCGATACTCTAATCGGCATGTATATTCGGGTCGTCGATGCCTCCGTCGGTCGTTACCGGCCGCTCGCGATTCGCCTTGATTGACGTTTATTAATATTTTAAAAGTAATTTTTATTTTGGATTCTTTTCCTGGACTGTATAATAAAAATGTAAAAGAAAGAAGAAAAGGAGGGGAGGACCTTCGGGCTGGGATAGGTCCGCACGTGACTTACGCGCGCAAAGGCCCCGACTCCGATTATTATCGAACCGTACTCCGTGAGACAATGACTGGAAATGAGTATTCCTGTTTGCTGATGATAAGCGAAAGAAAGAAAGAAAGAAAAAAAAACTATGTAAGAAGTAAGAATATAGTAGAGGTATTCCCATTGATATTTTTGATGACGTAAGACTTAGTTGCATCGATACATTCGTTATATATATATATATACATATATATATATACGCAATCATATATCTATATATGTATCTATACGCAAACGTATGTGTATATATATAGATCCGGGTGCTTGTAAAGTAATCAGATGAAACGTAAGCCGGGATCCTTGCTCTTAGCACGTAAAGCTGCGTTTTTAATTTAGAAATTTTTTTTTTTTTTTTTTTTTTTTTTCGTTAATTACAAAATTTACGAAGACGAACGTGAAAGTGGTATTGTGATATGTGTATATACCAAGGTTGTAGATATGAGGGAATGTATTTGAAATGTGTTCGACGCGCATAGGCCGAGTACGTGTTACTTTTCTTTAATCCATCTTTTTTTTTTCCTCTACTCTTTTATCTTTATATTTCATCTCGCTCTCTCTCTCTCTCTCTCTCCGTCTGTTCTTCTCGAGTTCGTCTCTGCCTTCTTTTTCACCTTATCGTCTGTCTTTGTTTATATTATTATTTTTTTTAAAGAAGAAAAAAAAATTCGATTAACCTACGCATCGCGAATTCGATCAGGATACAATCCTCGTTGCGAAATCGCGCGGAACCAAAGCTTTATGAAACTATACCCGCCGCCAAAAAAAAAAAGAAGAAGAAAAACACAAAGACATAATCAACGTAAGGACATGCGACAGAAAGAGAACTGTAGAGTCCAGTAGTGCGAATGTAAGAACGTCGTCGATCGGACGTAACGCGATTAACGGTATTCCACTGATTTGCACTTTTTTCTCTTTGTATTTTTCTTCTTTTCTTCGTCTTTTATTTTTTTTTTTCCTTCTTAATCTTTCGTATACGCCAAAACCGGTGCTGCGATAAATTTTTCGGATCGCGTACGACAGTTCCACGATTACTTTACGAGTGCTCGTTAATTAGGACCGATCGTCATCCTTATATAAGTATAATTTTTATACACCCGGTAGCCGTCGCCTCCTTATCAACGTTTTATTCATTGTATCGCGTTAAATGACGGTATAGGAACACGGGAAATACGAGAAGAAGAAAAAAAAAGGAGTAGATCTGCTCATCCTCACTATTAATTTAAATACACATTCGACATATTCATTATATGCGTCTCACGCGAGGAGAGACACGTTGTATTTAAGTAAGGGAAGAAAACAAAAAAACAAAAATAGCAATTTTCTCTTTCTCTCTCTTTCTCTATCTATCTTTATATATATATTATTTTTTTTTAAATAAAATAAGACTAAGACATACCAAATGAGAAATGTAAGGACAAGTTTTTGTTAGGTTAGTACTGTCGCATATCATGAGAGCAAAAAGTAAAGAAAAAAAAAAAAAGTTATACATGCGCTGAGTGCACTCTGTATTTGCCTATGCACGTCCCGCAGGCGAGAAACGCGTCGGGACGCACAAGACCACTTTTACTCTAATAAGAGTATACGACTAGAAGTATTAATATTTAATATTAATGAGAGGAAGGAAAAGATATAAAAAAAAAAGAAAAGAAAAGAAAAGAATCAATAACAATGCAGACGAGCCGAAATGAGTGGCCAAAGTTTTGACACCGTGTCTCCTACGCCACCGCCCCTCCTTTCCCCTCTTCGCCCCTCGCGTCAGGAACTGCTGCGTATCGCCACGACTTTTGAGTGGTGCCTATTTTTTATTGCTATTGTACTATTATTATTATTGTTGTTATTATTATTATTTTTATTATTATCATTGTACTCCATTTATTTCACTCTTAAGACGAAAGCTACTAATGCGTCCGAAATCTGTTTCTCGTATTCGTTCCGTACGATTTGCTCTACTTTTTTTTTTTTCGTTGTCCACTATCGTTTTTTTTTTTTTTTTGTAAATTTTTACAACTTTTCCGAGTCCCCGTCAAACGATGCCAACCAAATGTTGCGCACGGGACTGACGTCATGCAAAGGAGCGTAATGCATAAGCGGCGAGGATCTTTCGTTTCCGACATACAGTTATGTAAATACGTATAATGCATAAATGTAAAAAAAAAAGTTGTAACGCGCGCGCAGATACGTTCCAAGGTCCTTTGTGATTTTTTCGTTTCTTTTTTTCTGTCTTTCGATCTTACCGTTCGAGGGATCCGGGAAATTTTTGAAAAAAGTTATATCTCACGTGGCTCAGCCGTGTCGAGTCACGAGAGCGTGGAAAGCGCGTGTGCGGATTCCGCGACGGTAAGACGGAGGAATAAAGAGAAAGGGAAGAATAAAAATTAAGGCTTAATATTAATTATATATAATTCCCGGTGTTATACGACGGCGGTGGGTTTACGGTGTTTGGTTGGAAGTTGCGAAAGGAAAAAGAAAAAGAAAAAATTGTAACTTGCGGTTCCGTGCAAATTACTGCCCACGGTCGTATTCGCGGACTCGAAGGCGGATGGCCATTTATATTTGGACGTCCCTTGTATCATAATCACGTATCGGGATATCCGCATATTCCTGGACTTAAAAAAAATTTATGTTTCGTATGGATGGATGGACGGATGGACGAATGAATGGGTATGGGACGGAGTGGGTGGACCCTTTTTTTTTTACTCCTTTTTCTTGTTCGACCTTATTTCGAGGGAAGTAAGAAGGGAAAGTGATAGGACGCACCGTTAACCGCATTGACATTGTACCGGGAGGACAGGACAAGAAGACTAGCCTATTATCGGCGAATGATGCCACATTAATGCGGCTATCGCACCATGAGACTAAAAAATCGATATCATAATTAATCTGTCGTTTGATATAAACGAGTAACGAGTATAGAGTATGTATCATCGTTTTATACACAAACCTTAATTATAAACTACGTACGCTATGTACATTCCTAAATATACACGCTCTCACGATCATGTAACCTAAGCGCAGGGATGACGAAGAATGAAAGAGGGAAAGAAAGATAAGAGGAAACGATTTAATCAGCAACAAACACGAACAACGTTGCGTTATACAAACCGTATGGACCTATTATATATATATATATATATACACACACACATATATATATTTATAATAATAATATAGTCGTTACGAAAGGACCACCGCGACATCGGTATGGTAAAAGATCGACAAAAAAAAAATGGTATTTGACAGGAGCGAATTTATCGCCGGTCTTTTCTGTGGTTACGCGATAACCCTCTTGGGAGGCGGATTTTTGGCGAAATGATTGTAAAAAAAAAAGAAAAAGAAAAGCTTCGTGTCTCCTGTGTCGGTGTGATAAATTATTTTTTTAATTACAATACAACTCCAGTGTACAGCAGTGGATGAGGCGATTTGACGTTATCATCATTATTCAATGTGTATTTATTATTTTCTTTTAATTTTGACATTGGCATGAAACCTCACGCGTGACTTCGGACTTAAAGATATTGTATCGTCAGCTATCTGTCTGTTGGCTTTTATTTTTGCTAAACCTATTGTAATACCCATTGGAAAGCATTGTAGATCACGAGACACGGGGACACGCCTTTTGTGGAAAATATTTTCCGATGGTTGGGGGGGGGGGGGGGGGGGATTATAAAAGCAATTAGAAAAGAGATCTGACCTATCGATCGTCGAATCAATGAAATTCAGTCGGCGATTGGGTGAGCTTTCAACGGCCGCGATCGGTCGATCCCAGCGACATTGGAAACAGTCGGTTACGTCACTCTCACCTGTAATACATTCGAGGGCGCCTCATTATCTGTCACCAACGTTGTAGCATAAGAGACACATACTCATCCACACATAAACAAAAATGACACGCATGCGTTACACACACCATAACTTCATACAGATCTTCTTTCACTTAGTCTGATATTTCGAGATTGAAGAGAACGACGGCGACGGGGGTCGATCTTTTTTTTTTGAAAAAAAAAAATAATAAATAAATAAAAGACATACCCGAAGCGTCGTACTTCTTCAACTGCGAAATATCAATTCTTAGCCAAAGTTAGGGTTTGCGTTTACCTTTAGTTCTTTTTTTTTCTACCCCTCCCCGCTCCAACCTCTTACACCCCTCTCCTTTTTCCCCTACCTCCACCGACCTTGACCATCCTGTACTAACAGACACAGACCCTTCGTCGTCCTTTTAGTCCTTTAAAAGAATTCATGATCCCCGTGATAACTCCTTGAAGCCCCCCCCCCCCTCTCCCTCCCTTTCCCGCCCCACTCTACACGATATATATGTTTAACATATTATTATGTAATTCGGAATATTATTTTTTAATTATAATTTCACTGAAGTATATATTATGAATTAATTAATGAATTAATTATAATTAATTATTATTAATAATCGTGGTAATTTTTAGACTAGAAGAACAATATATTAGCGTATAGAGATTAAAGTATACATAATAAAAGTAAAGTATATATATTGATAAAATATTATTGAGGTCGCAATTAGAGATTGGAAGTGCATACAATGCTAGGGGGAGAAGTACGTATGGTACGTGAGGAATGGCGAAGTACACAGATACGGATACAAGTGGACCCGGATGCGTGTACCGGATTTTTTTTCAAATTGCCGGAACATGCGTGTCGGGCTGCTCGCAGAGAATATTCATTGATTGAACAAAAGATCAGTAAGTGTAAATGTTTGTAAACAAATTATGAAACATTATTTGTTCAGTGCCTACATATTTACACAGTAATAATAAAGATGAAGATTAGTGAAGAAAACAACAAAAAAAAACAGGACAAAGTGTATTTTATTCTTACGTCACATTTTATTATTCCCGATACTCTCCTTTGTAAATGCTACTCCCAGTATATACATAGCTGTAAAGTAGTGATTTCATATTTATCGCGTTCAAATTTACCGCCAAATTTTGGTCCCGCTTTAAACGTTCTCCACCTTTGCCGTCCCAGAGTGCACTACTTCCGTACTTCACCCTTCCCCCCCGAATCCTGACCCCACTTCTTCTACTCAGTCCTTCTTCTTGCCCCTACAGCGCGCGAGCTCCTATTGTGCCCATAGTTCTCGTAGAGATTTCGTAAGGATCGCTTGTGCCGGCTGCTCGTGCTACGAATACGTTGTTCGGGTTTTTTTGATCCTTGGTTTATTAACAATCAAGCCTGTAATATTATATCACTGACGTATCTAAAAATAAATTACGGTCGTACGAATAAAGACTCGCAGTGATTTTGTGTCGTTTTTCGACAGTTATAGATTACCTTCAAACGTCGTGCCGCTCAATCAGGCGGTTATCTTTTTGTCTCTCATTGTTTTGCGGCATCTCATCGTCATCACAATGAAGGTTTTGCCTTTGCAACAGTTACCGATGCCAAACGTCACCAATTCGTTTTTCCCATTCAACCAAAGCCTTGAGGACGAGATGAAGAGACTCTTCGCCAACTTCACTCTCACTGCTGACAATTTCGGCAGATCTCAAAGTAAGTGGAACTTCTTTTTGGAAATATTTATTGTTTTTTTTTTCGGGTGTCAGTCTTTTAATACGCGATATATTTCTATTTGATTTATCGTACCTCGTGTTATCATATGGAGACATGTCAGAACTTGTAGAAATAACGTTATGTTTGTAGTTACGTGAATCATTGCAATTCCACGTAATCTGATGTAATTCTTTATTATGGGTTATGAATTCTAGTCTTTACTTGCGCTGACGTGTACCTTTCTTATATATATGTATATTGGTTATACAAGGTGATAATAAAATTCCGTATTCCTCGATTCCGAGCCATGTCAGTTGTCAGCTTGTAATATTTTTCACTCTTTATTTTTTCAATATCAACACACGAGCGACAATCCCAACTGTCGTATATTCGTAAACACCACGAACAATAGTTTTTACTTGAGAAGGTCGCTCAAGTGCTGCATCAGTCCTACGAAGCAACGCGAAATATTCCACAGAATTTTTATAAGCTGCCTGCCCTTGGTACTAATATATTTGACATCTTTGCCAGTCTCGATCCGTAAACTTTTTAAAACAAACAAACACCAAAATATCAAGCTTGTCGCTTATCATCCACGCACTCGAGGTTCTCGAAGGTGTCCCATAACTTAGGAACGGGCGACAGTTTGGTGTGAGAAAAGATAAGTAGTTCCTATGGTATATGTCATGTGCCATGGATCCTTCAACGAGCCCATGGCTGTTCATCCACAATAATATCTGTCAGACTTGTTTTTGTTATTCCTAACCCAAATTCGTCTGTCAAAAATGCATTAATCATATGTTGCTTGATTGACAATCTAATACGATATATGTGTATCCTTGGGATGTATTTTTATAAATGAAATCTTTTGTTTCTCTCTCCCACCCGCCAGGCGGCGGATATCGAGATAAGGTAGCAACGAAATACTTATTTATCATATTCCAAATGGACGCCATGAGTCGTAATATTATACCCGGAGGATATCGTCGGCCTTTTTTTCCCTTCAACTTTTATACACAATGTCGCATGCTTCTGGAATGATCGGTCGGCCTCTTTTGTCGACCATCTTGTGCGGCATCAGTTTCTCAGAACGCGTGCCGCTGATTCCTTTGCCAAATAAATTCTAAGCTTACCGCTTTCCTTTATCTCGCTTATTGTTTATAATAAACGTTACGACTATCGCGACCACAGTGTGTGTGTGTGTCGAGGACGAGGAAATATTTTTCTTAATTTCACAATTAAAATTTCTTTCAGCCGAGGACGTTATGGAGGAGTTTCGTCATAACGGACGAGACTTTGAATACTGTCCGGAATTGGAAAGCGGCGTAATTCCGCCGCCGAATCCCCGTCGCAAGAAGAACAAGAAGCCTCAACCGTCGGAATGCGTTTTTTGCAAGAACAATGGCGAAGAAGCGAATTATTATCGGCGCCATCTGCTGAAAGACGCCGACGGACGTGTCGAGTGTCCGGTTCTACGGTAAGCATTGAAATATCTTGTGTAATTAATTTGATCGTGTTACAAAATTGTTTTTATTATTTATCAGCGCTTATACTTGTCCAATCTGCGGAGCGTGCGGCGACATAGCACACACGATCAAGTATTGTCCTGCCAATAAGAATCCAGAATCAGTGGCCACTGTGAATGCACTGAAGATTCTGCGAAATTCGGCAGGAAAACGACGCTCAAAGTAAAACGCCTTCGTCCCGTCACCCCGAAGAAATGGAAAACTCGCGGATGCAGCCGTGCGAGATTATGATCGACAAGGATGATAAACTGACAGGCTGATCGAAGCCGTGTATTACTGACGTGCTCTACAGCTTCATTATATTGGCGCTACTGGCAAGTAATCGAACGATGTGTTATATTCCGTCTCGAGAAAATCGTTGATCGAACTTCTAATTTTATATTTGTCCTTCGGGATTCGCGAAGAATTTCAGAAGCGCATCACTGTCCTTTGCTTTTTGGAAATGTCACGAGTTTTGGAATACGGAGGTTATCGGGCTTATTTTAAAATACGAATTATTTTTCATTTTTTTGAATAGCTCGCTCTCGCGTCTTCCTTCCAGGAAACACATTCGCGATACTTTTCAAAGCAAGACTCTTAGTGCTTGATTTTTCGGAAGCGCGTGCATGTGTTAATAGCGGCCATTAATTTTATTGGTCTTGTATATTTTTCTTCTGAATTCTCACGCGATTTCTCGATGGGATCGAGTATGATATTATTCTTTACGGATTCGAGTCTCGTACGATTTTAACGTTCCTTTATAATACACGTGATGATTCTGAGCGCGCTACAAGTTCCTATGTTAATTGTTAACCATAATTAACTTGCAGTTATAGAATTCTTAAGAGACAAAAGGCTCAAACTATACGTGCCATACATTTCACTTATTTAATACTCGTTAACGAACTTCAAGAGCTTATTTGACGTGAAGCTCTTTTGTTTCTTTTTTTTTTCCGTTTTCTAACCTTATTGCCAAGCACGCACGACTGTATCCGCGAATATAAAAAAAAATGACGGGATCGTGGATAAAACTGGCAAGGATTTTGTCGATTTTTGTAAAAGTTCAAAAAAAGGAATAAGAAGACAACGTACCGATCTTTTTGAAAATCGGATTTGAAATGACCGCGGATTTAAATTGTCGCGTTTTATTTTAATCATACATTTAGATCGGTCGATGTACGAGGAATTCTTAAATTAAAAAAAAAACAGGAGGTCACTGGCATGACCTTTTATGATCGACGAATCCTTCGTATTTCGTGATTCTTCTATAATCTTGACTCGAGCAAAAGATTTTACCGAAAACGTTATAAAAGAAATCGTGAAAATAATTACTTGAGATTTGTCCAATTAGTTTTACAAGACGGAGTGATTGATCGGGAACGTCGTGGTCTCTGTCTACTTTTTTTTCTCGAAAAAAAGAAATGAAAAATTCCTTGCAAATAAATTTTGCATAATATATCATCCGCAACTGATTCTACCCGTTGATTCAACTGACGGTCGATTTATCTCATCCTGTTCTCCACTTGCAAGTTTTTTCCCTTCGCTTTTGTTGCCAAAAATCGTAGCGATACGATAATCGTCACTTCAATTCGTAAATTTATAGTCCCGGCACATTGTCTTCCACTCGTAGTTCTAATTTTTGCTAATACCTGGAAATTTCGTATAATAATAAGTACATTTAACAAAATCATGAACAATCGATTTCTAAGACACTCAAATCCAATCACGAAGTTTCAATAAATTCAAATGCTAATCAGCTACAAATAATCATGATACTTGCAACAACAACAACAACAAAAAAACTGATCCCAATATCAGTCTCCGACGATCGATCTCGGCCAGCGTTCAAAAATTTAATACAAATCTGATACTTCCTCCGTTATCTTGCCTCGCTCAAATCTTTGTATACGAGACAAATAATTAAAACACCCGATAACTTGTGATTAAAAAAAAAAGATCGAAACTGAAAAAACGAAGAAAAATACGTTTTTTCATACCGTCGCGTTACTTTTCACGATCATTACGAAGAAAAAATACTGTTAACTAAGTATAGAGTGTAACGCGACGCCAAGCGTTGCTTTTATTTATTTATATTTATTCTTTAATAATCGGCGGTAGATCGTCGCGGGAAAATTCAAATGAAAATTCTCACGTCGCGACTCTGACAACCGATTTTACGGCAATGCCAAAGATCGTATTTCATTCTATACTCATAAAGCAAGTACGCTAGTTTCACGAAGTAATGGTTTTTCTCTATATTCATAAAATCGTATTTTATATAAATTTTTCCCGATTATCAATAACAAACTACTGTGCTCAATTTCGTTGTCCCTTATTGCGTATTACAATTCTCATGCGACGACCACGGTCAAACCCTCGAAGGATTCTCAGAAGAAGGTCGAAGCAACAAAGGATTTTTGTAAACACTGCTCGACGCCCACCCTACCCAAGGGGGGGATGTTTAGGTTTAAGTTCTTTTTTTTCTATTCTTTGATCCGCATGGCCTCTTCTTGGGAATCATGGCGGTTTCGACACGTGACGGTTTTTTTTTGTTCCTTTGTTTTTCGTACGACTCGGGACAGAACGTCGTGACGTTGTAAAAACGAAATACCAAATTAAAGGATACTTGAAAAAAATTCAAAAATAATTTTTATATACCAATGAGTATTTTTCAAGCATTTCTTACTGGTTGGTCGCAAGGACAAAAAGTACAAAATGATAGTTTAAGAGTACAAAGTTATAAACCAATGTTAACCAAAAAAAAAAGTGCCTTGAAACAATTGTTTGGATCTTTTCAAGCTAACTACGACCGTCTTCATACATTTGTTTTCTCTAAGTATTTTGTATAATTGATTAATTAGTGTTTAGGATCGAGACCAAAAAAACGAATTAAAAGACCCTAAGAATCTCATAGTTATATGGATGAGTGATATAATTAAAAAAATGTTAATTAGGACTACTGGCGTGAATAATGGATATTTGAGAATGTTTATGATCTAATGTTATTATAATTAAGAGTATGTAATTAATATTAATATTGTTATTAATCGGCGATTAATATTCAAAGTTACACGGTGATATGGTTCCTCCAATTGTTCCTACGATTAAATAGTAGCCACGTAGCCTGTTGGGCAGTGGTGTATTATTATATGCATGATCGTCAGTTTTTGGGAAAAAAAAAATGGTCCACGTGACCCGGGCATGTCTAAGACTGTATTTGATAACGAATTTAAAAAAGACGTATTGGAAGCTAATGCTATTCCTTTTTTTTTATATTTACATATGTCCCATGATTTCATGCCTCGGTGACGTCACTTGTTACTGACGATCTGCATTGGTTAAAGAAAAACGGTACGATTGTTACAGATACGATTTTGACGTGAACGATGGTTTTCTGTAAAAGTTTTATATTTGATTTTCGCGCTCTAACACACAAAGTCTATTGTAATCTGCACATTTTACAGAATTGTACAAAAGTTAATTTCATCATGGTCCATCGCTTCATCCTTCCTGCTCGTCCCTTTAGGGAGGAGGAAGGACCGAGGGTGGACGATTATAGTTTTTATATAATCCTTTACGCGTTTCTTTTCTTCACAGAGGTTGTTTTTGTTGGCAGTGAATTAAAAAAAAAAAGAATTTTAATTCTTTGCACAAAATTGATTTTTTTTTAGTTTCTTCATTTCGTCGAAATTTGTTTTTCTTGGCTTTAATGAAGCAACCTCTTGCATTTCTGTACACTGCGCTCGCATATCTTCGCTATATATACTTATATAATATATACTTGCAGTAATGTATATTGATATCTATTTTGTACTATTTAACCGTATGTCCTATGTGTGTGAATCTATCGCGATTATTGATTGTTTAATAAATAGCATTTGCAGAAAAAAAATGGACTCCTTTTTTTCTCTGCATTTTTACATGCTGCTGTGATCGCGCACTTGCGCCATAAGTTATCTTACGGCTGTCCTGGCGATACCGAAACTGCTTGGAACTGTTTTTCAAAATTGTACATTTTCGTTTTGCACAATTTTGACTCCGTTACGTCACAAGGCGATGAGCTACGCGCACCGTTTGTCTCGCGTAAAGTCGCATCAAATGATTTGTCGCCTCGACACTGTAATCGTATAATCGACCCGATGAATCTACGGTGAATTATTAAACGTTGCGTGACTTCAGTTGGACTCGTGGTGTTGTGACTCATGGAAACGCGACTGCACTAGTCTGCTGCAATTTGTGCCGTGTGAATCATATCCAGTACAAAGTTTTTACTGTACAAAAGAATCCGTCGGCATTAGCCCAGTTGTGATAATCAAAATTTTTTTTCAACCGTCTAAGTCGACCCATGGGATACGTTTAAAGGTAACCTGATTAGACGCTGTAAAGTCGAGGTACGTCCTATTAACGTGCACTGACTAGGATCATTAAAAAAATTAATCAACCCTGATAGCATAACGTTATTATTGTCGCTTAAAATTTAATGGCAACCACAATTGGCGACTACGTACAAAGAGCTCAGCGTGTGACATCTTCCTGTCACCTACTATGGTTAAGTAGGTCATTCACACAGTTAACTAGTACACCGTGTATAAGCAGTGAGTAACACGCGTTTTTGAATCAGTGGCAATGATAGCGACAAAAAAATCAAGGTAGTCTCATGTGGACTGGGTTAGTGGGCAGTCTCTTTTTTTTTTTATTTAGTGACTATCTGGGTCTATGGTGAAAAAAATGACTTTATCAATTTATAATCGATATTAGAATTTTTTGTATAATTTTACTGGAACGCATTTTTTTATGTGAAAATGATACTTTTTTTTTTTGTAAATAATTCCTCTTTTTATGGTTTTTCCATGACAGTCATCGCATGGCTGCACTCAAAGTGCGATTATGCCAGATAGGCTTCAGGGATTGGTTGTTGGCCTATTAAAGTAATTGTACTGCTATCTCTCGTGGCAGACACTTCCCATAACTTATGAAATTCTCTGTTTAGCATCCTGTATACATAAACGAGTTGAGTGCCGAAGGTGGTTTAATGTAAATCGTACCGTGGAGGTGTTGGGGCCCAATTGTGTCATCTGTGATTCCTCGTCGTCAATCATGATTCGTGTCGTCCTGGTGACTTTGGCTGTTCTGATCATCGGGAAGCAGAACGTGGAATCCTGGGAACATGGAGTCAAGAGGAAGGAAGGAAAGAGTATTCTTTGGGCCGGTGACTCATCTTTTGGTACTTCGAGTCCTGGATCGGTTCCTTTGTTTTTGTTGCATTTGTTGAAGAATAAATTGAAGTACCAAATAATTCAGAAAGTTACGACTACTGTGTCGCCTGTACCGTCGTGTATATGTGTTCCGTATTATATTTGCGATTCCAATAATGTTATTATTACTGATGGAATTGGAGTTATCGATATTCGGTGAGTATTTTGAATTTTTTTTTTATTGGAATTTCATTTTCAAGTTTTTGGGTACTTCTAGGTCTCGTCGGTGTACTGGAGATTTGGAAGTTTGTTGCCGTTTGCCCAATGCTACCACGGCGACTCCTGGACCAATTCCAACTGGCATACCGACTATGCCTCCAACTATACCACCGACTATGCCACCGACTATGCCTCCAACTATGCCTCCAACTATGCCACCGACTATGCCTCCAACTATGCCTCCGACTATGCCACCGACTAGGCCACCGACTATACCACCAACTATGTCTCCAACAATGGTACCAATTATGCCCCCGACCATGCCTCCAACTATGCCACCGACTATGCCTCCGACTAGGCCACCGACTATACCACCAACTATGTCTCCAACAATGGTACCAATTATGCCCCCGACCATGCCTCCAACTATGCCACCGACTATGCCTCCAACTATGCCACCGACCATGCCTCCAACTATGCCACCGACTATGCCTCCAACTATGCCACCGACCATGCCTCCAACTATGCCTCCAACAATGCCACCGACCATGCGTCCCACAATGGTACCAACTATGCCTCCAACAACGCAACCAACTATGCGTCCTACAATGCCTCCAACTATACCTCCAACAATGCCACCGATCACGCGTCCTACAATCGTACCAACTATGTCTCCAACAATGCCACCGACTATGCCTCCTACCACGATACCAACTATGCCTACAATGAGACCTACGATCTTTCCAACTGCATCACCCAATACAAATTGCGTCTGCGTACCTGCCTCACTGTGCGATGCAAATGGGATAGTCATCGTTTCAGGCGAGGGTTTAATCAATCCTCGTCAACAAATAGTAAATATGTGCCCAGCAGCTGGTCAAGTGTGTTGCGTACTACCAATGACCATGATACAATTCCCAACGATTCCACCAGTTACAACGCCACCCTTACCAACGTCCTCGCTATTGCCCATGATAACAACCATACCTTCACAGAGTACCTGCTTCTGCGTAAAAACCTGGCAGTGCGATGCGAATGGATTTATCATCGTATCTGGAGCCGGAACTATAGATCCCAGGTTCCTCGCAGGACGTCAAGGTCAAACATACACGATGTGCTTCGCTGCCGACGAGATTTGCTGCAGAATTCCGCCAACCGGTCAGGACTCTGGCATTGGATTTCCCACAGGATTTCCTCCCGCTACCGGAAATACCCTGGGACCAATACGAAATCCCGGAACACCACAGGAGTGCATCTGCGTAAAGACTTGGCAATGCTCCGAGGGAAACGCCGTATCAGTCGATGGCAGTGGCATAGTGGATCCTAGATTTGGAATCTGTTCAGTCGCTGACGAGATCTGCTGTCGTCCTCAAGGAATCAGCATAATTTCGTCTCCCCTTCTCGTTAACTCCAGAGAGATTCTAATAGTCTCTGAAAACGGAAACGTTGAACAGGCAACCTGTGGTATCCGTAGTACCGCCTATACTTCCGGTAAGACACTTTAGAATACAAACGAGTCATAAGATTATTAATTTTTTACATTACAGGTCAACCAAGACCCAGTAACTCTGGTGAGACCTACTTCGCCGAATTCCCATGGATGGCAGCACTCCTCGTCCGGCAGACAAGTGGCTCTCTTCTCTTTCAATGCGGTGCTTCTCTACTAAATTCCAAAACTGTCCTGACCGCCGCTCACTGCGTTACCAAGTAACCGCCATAGATCATCTTCGTATCTATCAGTGTATCTGCCATGATACATTCAACGTCACTTCCTCTTACAGTCGAGATCCGAGTACCCTGGTTGTTCGGGTAGGCGAATGGGACACTCAAAACAACAACGAGCCACTTCCGTTTCAGGAAGCAAATGTACAGATGCTTGTTGCTCATCCGCAGTTTTACAGTGGCGGCCTCTACCACGATGTGGCTATTGTCATATTGAAAACGCCTGTCTACTATGCTGCCAATGTCATGCCAATATGTTTACCACAACAGGGTACGACTGTTGCAGCTGGTACTAGGTGCTTTGCCACTGGCTGGGGCAGCAATGCATTTGGTAAGGGAACGTAATTTTTTTTATTCTTCATTTAGGTTCTACATGTGTAGTTATGTCTATTTGCTCAAAGGTGCTCAGGGAAAGTATCAGGCTATTCTACGACAAGTTGATCTTCCTATTGTTGAAAGATCAGAATGTCAGGCGCGGTTGAGAACAACCAGATTGGGTCAGTACTTTCAACTTCATGGGAGCTTCTTATGCGCTGGTGGAGAACCAAGTAAGGATACCTGTCAAGGTGATGGCGGTGGTCCTCTGGTGTGTCCTAATGCCAATGGCCAATATATTCAGGTAATTTTTGGTGTCTGCTGGCTTGCACGTCTATACAGTTTTTGTAGAATTCAATTTTAATTTTTTTTTTGCCAGGCTGGTATTGTTTCCTGGGGTATTGGCTGCGGTGCGTCCAGTACACCTGCAGTGTATGCTAGTGTATCTCAGCATCGACAATGGATTGACCAACAACTTGCTAATTATGGGGTTTATTAGTTTGTGCATTTGGTAATTCCGATAGCATTTGTCGATTTTGCTGCTTGTGAACTTACACGACTAATTATCATGGATCTAGTCTTGAGTATTTTTCACGTGACAATTAGGTCGAAGAAGAGATAGCTGTAATATTTTGTCTCGAAAAATCACAATTACTTTATTCGTTTTTTTTGTATATTCTTTTTATAGCCTTAAGTGTTATTCCCAGGATCCCCTTTTTGTCGCGGATCATTGATCAGCTTGTTCGTTCGATCGGTGAATGTTGGAACAATCTGGGAATTCGACTGCTTCTCTGTGATTGGTCTCTGTATTGTAACCTTGAATAAATATAATACACTATTCTATGTACACGTATTAAACGCTACGTGTATTTAATTTTAATTCAGTCAAATATTTATTATATTTAAGTTATTGTCGTTTTATTGTTCACTTATACACCAAGTATGACTGCTTTCACTAAAGTAATCAATTACGCAAGGATCTGACAATTTATGTAATTCGAGCACTACTTCAATAAATTTACTTTCATTATTCTCAATTCTTCCAATAGCCGTGATCGTCTAGTGGTTAGGACCCTACGTTGTGGCCGTAGTAACCCAGGTTCGAATCCTGGTCACGGCAATGTGTTAAAAACACATTGTCACGGTGGAAGTTATTTTTTTTCGAATATATTTTAATATTAATTTTATGCCTCTACCAAATTGACCGTATTAATAATTTTTTTCGAAATTTCGTTACACTTGTGTTCTTATCTTACGTACTCCATTCTCATACATACAGTTGTATAATAAATAATAAATATTAAATAAGAATATAATTATAAATTTATAATTAAACTGCATTTTCTCGCATGTCTATTCTCTTAAGACACATATATCGAATTATCTATGCATATGTATCTTATCAGAAAGTACTTTGACCAAGTGACCATCCCATTTGATCTACATAACATGATAGAAGAGAAATTTGTAAAACCTAATCAGCCTGATCTTTGTAACGTTTTTTAAACAATACTCCGTCATTTAAATCCTTATCAGAAAAAAGATCAAACGACATTACAGATATACCTGCATTGTACTCTATTAAATGACATGCATCACTTTCCTGTCAACCGCACTGACTCATGGTGTTCTGCATATACATATTAATTAAAAAAAAAGTTCCACAAAATATATTTTGTCGCAGATCTAAATCAATAACTACAAATCCATGTGTACCGGTATACCAGCATCACTGATTAAGCGATACAATAAATGATCCAGCTATCACGTGACTAAAAGTAAAAGGCCGTACGCTTGTTGAAAATTCTACATCCATAAGTAACATTTCCAGAAACAAGAGTGACGTCTCAATACCAAGAATTTGCTTGCGTCACACCTGAATCCCCGTAAACGCAATAAAAGTTCCTAAAGGGTTTCAGTGAAAGTCTTGCGAAAAGAAAAAAAAACTTACGCAACGCCATATACGATACACAACTGTAGTTTCAATATCAAAATTAAAATTCGCCTCAGTCACTCAATGCTTAGCCGTTCCTGGAAACAAAGCACCAAACAATAATATAATCAACGCGTTGGCCTTAGCACAGAAAATTTCACCATGACGGACAGTCGCACGTTACGCTACTCTTAACCTGCAAAACGCTCATCATTTATCGAACTCAGTTAAGCACTGCTCGCCACGACACTCAGGCATATGACGCCAGCGAACGGACTTTTGACAAAATTCAAGGACCTTGGCGAGTCTTTCCAGTCGACGCTAATCAGATTCATAATTCCAACGGAACTTTCTTGGAAGACGTTAAACGCGCGCGGAGTTCAACGGACAGCCGACAGACTCATGGGTACCGAGAGAGCCCAGGGGGAGTCCCTGACGTAGAAAAGAGTCGCCAGGATTACCCATCGTCGGCAATGAAAAACCAGAAACCACAGTAGATCCGAGTGGGGAGTAGTCGGAGATACATATAGTATGCCAGAGTAGGGCGAACGCTGTAATCATTACCCGAGTTCTCATCGTAGCTAAGTAATCGCTCCGTTGTGCTCGAGAAGTGGACATTGGTTTGTGCGGAGTTTGGATTAACAGAATTTGGTGAGCTTTTTTTTCAAAATAATCCTGGTAACAGGATCAACTGTTATTAAAGTGAAGTGTGATTTTTCGACAAATTTCTAGACACTATGACAGTGGACTGTGGGTTATCGTGATTACTGAAAATGCGTTATTCTCTAAGGAGAAAAGGTTAAATGTCACTGTGCAATCGGTACGGGATTTCTTAAGGCCGCCGTTATCGGTTTAAATGTTTACTCGGACGTATTATTTTTATTAGACTCTACGCGCACGGACTTTTGAATTTGCTTGTGTTTCCAATCTCTCGTTCTTTTTCTGGATGTCACGTGTTCGCGTATTTAAGCGATTATTCTATTTTTAATTTTAATACATATTCGGACTTATTGTTTCATGACTATTTTACAGTGTTAATTTAGTGGACGTACGATCGAAGGAAAATTTTTATATTTATTCTATACGTGTTAGGAAATTCATGTGTATCTATAATTACCTTGGTAATGTCCGGGACGTTTACTTAGAGTCTTTGCAACGACTGCAATTTTCTAAGAAGGATAATTATCACGGTGGCATCGTAGATTCTTATCATATTTTTGTTACGTACGGATATGAGTAACGTTATAGGAATTATCGTTATGACTGAGGCCATTAAAATGGTTTTTGGAAATAAATTATAGCTTTGGCATAACCATTGTGCAAATTCGGATGTCCTCATCCGGTTCACTATATACAATACATGAATCGCTCATGAATCAAGGCCAGTCATCATTTTGCAAACTGGATTTTCGTATATATATGCGGAGTCCTCAAGTCTGGAGTAACTTCGTGAATAAAATTATTTGATCAGAATAGTTTTTGAGTCACGTGTAGCATATTCTTTTTTCATTGTCGAGTATTATTTCTTTCTTCGTTTTTACTTTGTTCGTAACGCTGCTTATGGTAATGAAACCTTTTTGGTGCGAATCTGGCTTCATTGCTTGAGACCGGTTATGTACGAATATATATATATATATATATATATATATATATATACGTGAGACCAGTTGGGCAAGTGCGAAGGTCAAACTGTCCAGTATGCTAATGCAATTTTAACTCACATGTACATATGCACTATTAGCAAATCCTACAATCCGAGGATTATCGTGTTCCGTATTTTTTGAAAAAAACTTATTTATTTTTCAATCTTGAGTAATATGCTCACGTATGACCGCAGGCTGTGAGCATTAATGAGGAAATAAATTGATTCTGAGAATCTCCTTAGAAATGTATTGATGGCATCCATTTTTTTTTCTTCCGTAGATTACGTTGAATACAAAAGAAGGTAATCATCATGTGGCATCCTGGTATCTTGATGTCGTTGGCGTTAGCCACTTCCTGCCTGGCAGCACCCCAGCAACAGGGTGGTGATTTGGATAAATTAATTTCCGATGTGTTCAACACTGGCAACACCAATGTAAATCCTGCTGATAAAGCTGGCAACCCGACTGCCGGTACCGTCCTTGGTACTCAGAATCAAAATGGCCAGACTCAAGATGCTTGCGAGTGTGTCCCGTATTACCAGTGCCAGAACGGCACCATTTTGGAAAATGGGATTGGCCTCATTGATATCAGGTCCTCTTTTGTTACTGTTGCGGAGCCGTCAGGCGGGTGAGTTTCCCCCATAGACTTGGATCTCCGGCATGATTGCAATTGGCATGAATCAAAATTATTATTGCTCTTGTACAAGTATATTTGCATGCTTATGTGAATTGTACATGTTAAATAATTAATGATTTTCGATCGTAATTAGCCTTTTCAATTTTTGAGATTGCCGCATGAGACCGTTTGTGGGTGATATCTCTCCCATTGCTATATGTTATATACTACACATATATCACATATATTGAATTTATCAGCTAAGATGCACGTTTGCAACTTGCGGTGCACGATTTCGAAAATCCGATGTGACAATCGTTGAGTATTTTTTTTTATTTCGTATCGATCGCGCATATTATTATTGCGCTTTTAACTTTCGTTGGCAAATAAAAAAAATATCTTTCATTTTAAATGATATTGAAAAAAATTAAAAGCAAAAGACGTAGAACAAGAAAAGAGAATAGAGACAGAGAACTCATACGGGCGTCATGCATAATACAAGAGATACCTGCGTTCGAAATTTGGTAATATTCTTTGACAGATTTCTTATTAATACTAGCGAAATGCCTTTGCTTTGTGCAGCAGCTTTATGCCGAACATGTGATTCCCAATTGTTTTAAAGTTTGCGGTCAGTCAGACACAACACTTACACGTTGGCTAAAACGTTTTACAATGATATTTTTTTTATTGCAAGTCAGGAGTCTCCCATTATAGATTCTACGTGCTTCTCGCCATAGATTTTATAGTCTATGGGGGTCTTTGAGATTTGGAGTGTTCCTGGTCGCAGTCTTTGCAGCTTTACGTGTTCCGGACCGAGCAGAACTTTCAGAATTCCAGAATTCTACGTGCTTCTCGCCATAGATTTTATAGTCTATGGGGGTCTTTGAGATTTGGAGTGTTCCTGGTCGCAGTCTTTGCAGCTTTACGTGTTCCGGACCGAGCAGAACTTTCAGAATTCCACGTCCCTAGTCGAAGCTTATGGAACTAACATCTCGAATTCTTGTTGCACGCTACCTGGCGGTATTTTCCGGAACTAACAAATGTGCTTCCCGCGAAAATGCAATTTTAGGTGATAGTTTCTCAACATCTCGTTCCACGCCCCCTAGCGGAATTTTCCGGAAACTTTGCAAGTGCTTAACAGCGCCATCTGGCGGAATTTTCCGGAAACTTCGTAAACTCTTAACAGCGCCACCTGACGGAATTTTCCGGAACTAATAAAAGTGCTCCCCGCGAAAATGCAATTTTTGGTGATAGTTTCTCAACATCTCGTTCCACGCCCCCTAGCGGATTTTTCCGGAAACTTTGCAAGTGCTTAACAGCGCCATCTGGCGGAGTTAACCGGAACTAACAAAAAAGCTCCCCGCGAAAATGCATGTCTCGAATGGTCGTTCTGCGCCCCATACCAGAATCCGCAAACGTGCATCTTAGCTGA
>JARQSV010000389.1:367163-381165 GCA_030142285.1 Calameuta idolon
GCTCCCCGCGAAAATGCATGTCTCGAATGGTCGTTCTGCGCCCCATACCAGAATCCGCAAACGTGCATCTTAGCTGATACACGCTTTGCAATGTATGATAATGACATAATCATCTTCGAGAAAATAACATGTTTATTTAATGCAGTTAATATCGGCATTACGCATCATTTTCTCATTAAGGAATTTTTATATCAGTAAATCCAATTTGAAACAGTGAAATCTGAACTATATGATATTCTATATCGTTACACAGTAGCTATATAAAAGTTACATAAATATTACAAACGTGTTTGCTAAGATTGCGATGATGTCAACCGAAGACCTTGAACGTTGTAGATGATGTGACTTGCACTGCTTGTGGTTGTGTGCTCAGTAGCAACACGATTAATCATTAGCAAAATTACAGAATTCAATTAGTAGTAAAGTCAGTAGTAGTATTAGTAGTATTAGTATTTATTTGATATCAGGTAATTATTCGTTACAAAAATATAAATATATGTATGTCTACAGAATTCAAATAACCGTTAAGTAACTTAATCGTATTATTTTGGCTAATCAGAATTCAAGGTACATGCGAAAATTACCTGGACATTTGCTGCAAGCCTCCTGACGTGCGTAATGACAAGATCACCCCAGCCCCAACCGTACGCAGGGGATGCGGTCAGAGAAATCCTGACGGCGTGGGCTTCAGGATCACTGGCCAGACTGACAATGAAGCTCAATTCGGTGAATTCCCTTGGATGGTAGCCATTTTGAAGGAGGAGACGATTGGTAGCAATTCGCAAAAGTTAAATGTTTACCAGTGTGGTGGAGCCCTTATTCACAGGAAGGTAGTTCTGACTGCCGCTCATTGTGTCAGTGGGTTAGTATCCACATATATATACGTAAAATAAAAATTGTATCATAAAATAACAATTACCACATCATAACACAATCATGGATTCGAATGGAATCCATCCCCATCAATAGTTCGTTATTTTCTTTCGATTTTGACTTTCAAAAAAAAACGGACGTAGGAAACAACCAGGTCAACTGAAGGTCCGTGCCGGTGAATGGGACACTCAGACAAAGAATGAAATCTACCCGCATCAGGATCGCGATGTAGAAACCGTCGTCGTCCACGAGAAATTCCACTCCGGGGCTCTGTTCAATGATTACGCTTTGCTTATCCTGGCCCAACCCGTTGAAATCGCCGAGAACGTGGACGTCGTATGCCTTCCAGAACAGGGTGCTACTTTTGATGGCTCCAGATGTTTCGCCAGTGGATGGGGCAAAGATATCTTTGGTACGAGCATCGAATTATTGTCTGCAAGCGAACCACATGTCAGCAGCATAATAATAAATGTCAATATATTTTCAGGAAAGGAAGGTCATTACCAGGTTATCCTGAAAAGAGTCGAACTTCCTGTCGTTTCTCACGACACTTGTCAGAACGCACTGCGTCGTACCAGACTCGGAAAATACTTCGTTCTGGACAATAGCTTCTTGTGTGCTGGAGGCGAAGTAGGAAAAGACACGTGCAAGGTTAGGATGACGTCCGATTAGAGAATCTGTGAATTATATTGTTTCGTTATCAGAGTAACGTTTAAATATTACCGAATCAATTACCTTTCAGGGCGATGGCGGAAGTCCTCTCGTCTGTCCTTTGAGAAATGATCCCAGTCGATACGTGCAGGCTGGTATAGTCGCCTGGGGTATTGGCTGCGGCGAGAATCAAACACCAGGCGTTTATGCCAATATCGGGTTAGCCCGACAATGGATCGACGAGCAGATGGTTTATTATAACCTAGATACGACCACTTATCAGTATCAGCCATGATTATAATGGTTGATGAAGGAAAAATACTTTTAATTTTAATATGAACGTCCTCGAATCAAGTAACGGTTGTTCGTGTTACTTTTGAAAATGAAGTAACACTGTTTAGCTACATGTATCTTGAATTTTGGCGAATTACAGCACTCGAAGTATAGGATTTTTGCAAGTGTTTAATAGAATGACGACCTCAATTGGTTAATTATTTAGTGACGACTGTGGCCTCTGTCACTCATGTTAGATTACAAGTAAAGGGTAAAGACGTTCAGTGTTTATTCTAGCCAACTGAATAAATTTTAGTTCAAATTATGCTCATGTTTATACGGATTTTATATCGCGGAGTATAATGATAATAAAAATTACGTTTCACCTACCTACTTGTTTTCATTTTAAACCTTTGTTCTGGGTAAATTTGGTCTTTCATGCTTTTATTCTTCTCTTACGCTTTCCTTTTTTGGTTCTTCGTTCCTCCTTCCTCTATACTAATGTTCATCCTTTCTCGTTCCATTATCTATGTTTAGGTATTATATTTTGATATTAAATGATCCAACAAGCTTATCGCACGATAATGCATCATCTTCATGTAATAACACTGCACAATATTTTTAAAAACTAATGAAATACCTTGATCAACAACAAAGCCCATGAGATTGCAGGTATATTAAATTTAAAACTGTTTATTGAACAAACACAACGAAAAACTTGAAGGATAGAAGTTTTTGCCCGGTAGACATTGTAAATAAAAAAAATTTGGACAGGATTCAACGAGACAATAGTACGACATAGATATTTCTTATACAGTATCTCTACAGTATTGTGTGTTTTTGCTTATTCTATTATGTTGGCTAGATTCTACTAACACGCTTTCTTTCTCATTCTTTCTTAGACCTCCTTTTCACAGAGGCTTTGTCCCATTCACACTGGATAGGTTTTACTATTTTCTTTCCTCCCAATTTTCTTCTACGCGTGAGAAAATTTTAACCACACCAAGAGGATACCCTTTAAGCACACAAAAATTAGAACTTATCTGACTTAAACAGATATTCACCTCTTTGTGTGGTAGCTGACATGGGAATTAAGAATGTCATCGTTATCAGCCTACACATTAAATTCTTAATGTTGTTCTGACAATGACGAGGCTTTCCAAAAACAACTGGATCCTTTTTTTGACATAAAGTGTCAAAAAAAAAATATAGATCCAATTCGCACGGCACATTATGTACACAATATACATGACAATTTGTTTTCACTACAATGCTTGTTATTCTAGATTTGCGAATAATATGAAGTAATCTTAACTTACTAGTAAGTAGTGTATACGTCGCAGAGTTTAATTTTGAACTGCCAAATGTGAACATTCTTTTATTTTTTGGTAACTGTCTTTTGTTAATTAAAATAAAAAAAAGATCATGAGCTGCTACCCAAAGACGATCAGTATCCCTGAGAATTTTTACTGATCTTATGTAGGAGCCTCATTGTTTAATTGAATGATCTTATATCTCTGCGAGTAATGACTAATTTTGCTTTACGAACCAGGTTATGGATTCACTGAATCGTCGGTTATTTAAAGTTAGGTTAGAGTGTATAAGGAAAGCGAGTATATTGTTAAACATACTAGTGTTTTTGGTACACGTGTAATAACGATACTGATCTTATTATTTCCTTTCCAACCCCTATAACTTGAATAGTTCAAAAGAATGAACGACGTTGACGATCAATGAATTCCACATTGGTTCCGCTGTGACGTGTCTGATTTTAGACATAATTTAATTGTACGATTATACTTAATTCTTCTCCTCCTTCTTCTCGCCCTCAGCCGATTGTTGTTCCTCTGAGCTCTGACTACCTCCACTTCCCTCGCGTTCAGCAGCCATCTTGAATGAATAATGTCAAATTAAGTTGATTTAAGGTGGGATTTAAGAAATATATATTTCTAACAAGTTTTTTTAATTGCTTCTTTTACCTTCTTGTATGCCATTTCGAACAATTTAAGGCTGGCCTGTTGAAGCTCGTTGGTTTCCTTTTTGATTTCTTCGGGATCCGTGTTATCCTTCTTAGCAAGAGTTTCTTTGAGCTTTCCGACGAGACCCTTGAGCCTCTCGCACTATAATCACAAGGCAAGATTTTTATGTGATTTGATTGTCTTTAAGAATTTAGAGAACGAATATGGTTTTGTCAGTGTAACGCACCTCGTCTTGGGGTAGCTGCGATTTGAATTCTTCGATTTTGGCTTCGGTGTCGTGAACAATTCCTTCAGCCTGGTTCACTGCCTCAACTCTTTCCTTCTTGATCCTGTCTTCCTTTGCATATTGTTCGGCTTTCTTTACCATGTTCTCGATTTCGTCCTTGCTCAAACCACCACTTGACTGGATAACGACTGAAATCCAAAGAATCATAATATTTTTAATAATTATAGCTTTTTTTCAATAGTATAAAGATCAACGATTGACTCTTGTCATTCAGTAAAGTTTATCCACAGGCACTATTGAATTGTAAAAATAGTATTAGGTGACGAAAAATAAAAACATCATGTAAACGGATCTATAAGAATTAAGCAGGAAAAAAATGAGTACAACATACTTTGCTGTTCCTTGCCGGTTCCCTTGTCTTTAGCGGAGACGTGTACGATACCGTTGGCATCAATGTCGAAGGTGACTTCAATCTGTGGTACTCCTCTGGGTGCAGGAGGAATGCCTACGAGGGTGAACTGACCCAGCTGTTTATTGTCGGCGGCCATTTCTCGCTCACCCTGATGAACTTTAATTTCGACCTGAGTCTGGCCGTCAGCCGCGGTGGAGAAGACTTGACTCTTTTTTGTGGGAATGGTGGTGTTACGGGAAATCAACCTGGTGAACACACCGCCAAGTGTTTCGATACCTGTACAAAAATGTAGAAGGCTTTAAGTGCGCTGGTAGGTTATGTAAATAAGATTTAAGGAAATTTAACATGTCAGTGGTCATTGTCCTCATGAAATCAGAGAGAAGATTAGTATACTAGCATCATCCTATGTTTTGAGGAAGGTAAAAATATATTATATGATTAAGATCTTTACCCAGAGACAGTGGAGTGACGTCAAGAAGAAGAACATCCGTGACATCACCAGCGAGTACTCCACCCTGAATAGCAGCACCAACTGCAACAGCTTCATCAGGGTTGACAGCTTTTGATGGCTGTCGCCCGAAAATGTCTTGCACCGTCTGCTGAACCTTGGGCATTCTGGTCATTCCTCCTACCAGGAGAACATCGCCGATGTCTGATTTTGATACTTCGGCATCGGATAGCGCCTTCTGGCATGGCTGCACAGTGCGCTTCACTAGGTCTGAAACGAGATTCTCAAAGACGCTTCGGCTAAGTTTGAGATTCAAGTGTTTCGGTCCACTGGAATCCATTGTCAAGTATGGAAGGTTGATATCTGTTTGCAGGGAACTGGACAATTCGATTTTCGCCTTTTCGGCAGCTTCTTTCAATCGTTGCATGGCCATAGGATCCTTGGTAACATCAATTCCTTGCTACGATAAGGAATTAAACATTAAAATTAGAGAATATTAATCAGCATCGATGTAACATGCTAATGAAGTACATACATCTTTCTTGAATTCGGAGACCAAGTAGTTGACCAAGGCATTATCGAAGTCCTCACCACCCAAGAACGTATCACCATTAGTGGACTTAACCTCAAAGACACCCTTCTGAATCTCCAGAATAGAAACATCGAAAGTACCACCACCCAAATCGTAAACGGCAATACTGAAATGTTTATAAACGGAAGGTTTTACTAGAGATTTATAAATTATTAATTATTTATTAAGAATTGATAACAAAGAAACTCAGTAGATGTTGTCCACATATAAACACTACTCACTGGTAGCCATTGAGAGACGAAAAATAAAAACATCATAGTAAACTAGTATTATACTTATATTATATAATTAATGCTTCATACTTACATTTTATCTTCAGTCTTATCCATGCCATAAGCAAGAGCAGCTGCAGTTGGCTCGTTAATAACTCGAAGAACGTTAAGACCAGCTATCTGTCCAGCATCTTTGGTTGCTTGTCGCTGAGAGTCATTGAAATATGCAGGGACGGTGATAACTGCATTCTTTGCAGGTTGACTGAGGTAGGATTCAGCAGTCTCCTTCATTTTCATGAGAACAAAGGCCCCGATTTGACTTGGCGAGTACATTTTTCCGTCACTGCCCTGAACCCAAGCGTCACCATTGCTGGCACGTACGATTTTGTATGACACTGTTTTCCTATAACGGAGAATATTTAAGATCAGTAAATTTTCTTGGATCAATGATATCAAAGTTATTTGATTTATATCTTACATGTCTTTCTTCACTTCAGGATCATCGAATTTACGTCCAATGAGACGTTTCGTGGCATAGAAGGTATTTGCAGAGTTGGTGACTGCTTGACGCTTAGCTGGCATACCAACCAAACGCTCTCCATCTAAAATTATAGGTTATTATTTGGGTTGGTATAGAAATACGCTGAGTAATGATATAATTTCAACACAGCATGCACATTTATTGTGAATATATGACTATTGGGAATATACATATCAATGGCAAACCTTTTGTGAATGCAACATAGGATGGTGTCGTTCTTGAACCTTCCGAATTCTCAATAACCTTAGCTTGCTTTCCTTCCATCACCGCCACACAGGAAAATGTTGTACCAAGATCTATACCAATCACTGCACCCTTCACACCTTCTGATCTGCTCGAGCAATACAGGTTAATAATAAATGGGATTTGCTATTTCCTATTTGTATTAGAATCTCACATACGAGTTGGGATTTAAGAAATTTTAAGGAGTTCAATATATCTAATTTAACAATGTGAAAAAATAACACGCAAAATTACTACCAAACCACAAATATATATGTTGTTTTTCCATAAGGCACAATATATGCAACTGAACAATATACTTACTTATAACGGTACTGTTGCAAGTCCACGGGCCTTTGGACCACGGATACTGGAGCAGCAGCCTATAAGTTAAAAAATATATTCTTTACATTATTATTATTAACATTATAAAAGATTGAGCAGTGCCTTTATAAACTCTGTAAAACTATAGATCATTCTAACAATGATTTCAATTCCGCATAAAAAATACGAAGTACAGAGTAACTCCATATCAAATCACGTGGGTCCCAAAGAAATCCTGAGTACACGATGACCACGATTACAATATATAGCTAAAAATAACAAGATATTGAATTCGTCAGTCGAATTCTAAAACAGGATTGCGATTTTATTGTGCAAAAGATAATTCTGCGACACGATAAATATTCTGCAATAAGAGAACAGAAATATCCAATGATACAGCATCTAACGCGGTGGCGTGCCGGTTTCTCGAGAAAACGAGATGCTTCCATGGTAGTAAATCGTATTCAATACGATTACTTCAACAACAAGAATGTATGAGAAATTTCAAAAATCGAAATCAAAACGGATCTCGTAATGAATAAATAAATGACATGTAATTTAAGGACATGTGGGAAAACTCGAAAAAGAGTTAAAAGATTGGAAACGCCTGAGACGGCAGTGTAGAGAATGACTCGCTGCTCTTCAAAAACTTACATTTTTAAACAAAGTGCTGAACTGTTGTCTCCTCGTAATATCACACTTGATACCCGTGCAATTGCGACTCAATAATCTTGCGGCGGCCAACATTTTTATCGTATTTTTGTGAAATTCACCAAAAAAATCAGTCGGAGACGCGAAGGACCAACTTCACGTGTAGTGATGCAACTCTCGTAAAGACTGGTGCGCAACTTATGCGCGCAGTATATGGATGCTCTACCGGCGAGGCGACACGCACTTTGATCTAGCCAATGATCGACTGGGTACTGTGGTAGAAGCCAATAGGGTTTTAACTGGAACCCCCACCACCTTATTTCTGTAGAATCGTCGGGAATGTTCCACAGACGTTAGTCAAACTCATTTCCAAAATAATAAGAAATACCGGTTAAATAATAAATTTTTTACATTTCTAAAACTGTATACTGCGTAAAATATCTAAATATAAATTAATATTTGATTGTCAATGTAAAAAACAGTGAAAAATATTTGTTCAACGACTAGTCGGACAGGATATGTCGTATTTTCCGGAAATTTGAAGCAAACATGATGTAATCACCTTGAGTCGTTACAAGTTTGTATTTCAGTTTCAATAAGTACTTAACTGGTGCGCAGGGTCAATTTATTATAATACAGTCCTTTCCATGACCCTTACCAATACTTATACGTCTTGAAGGGTGCTTCCTTTGTTCTTAATTTAATTCAAGATGTTCTTCCAATGGATACATATATTAAAAGAGGCAAAAATGAGCATGAGAACGGATAGCAGGTTATTAAATACATAAGCATAACGCTTTGGAATATCTTTTTTTTTATTAACGTTTTTCTCAGTTACAATTTTGATTACATACATATAATGTTGATTTTTAAACACATGTCGCTATGATACAAATGACGAGGATAAAAATTTGGAGTGCGTAAAAATGTAATTAGATGATAATTTCTTATTATTTTATTGGTCATGGCGATGAGCCAACTTTGAATGTATATTAATATAATATACCGAGCTGGCTCATATCCACTTAGAGGGTAAATGTATATCCTTGCTCGCATTAATCACCCCTAATTCACTATTATTTTATACACTATAATCGGTGCACGTTCGTCGCTTAAGACTGGTCCAGTATTAGCGATTGGCCATCGTGCTGATCGAGAACTGTTTTCTTTAATTTTTCTTTTACTTTTATTTTCCTTATACGGACACCACAGCCACGTAAACCCAACCAAGTTCAGATGACAACAATATATACATATATAGATATATATATATATATATATATTCACTCCAACGAACAGAACAGTCCCAATCGAGTACACGCACACATTTTTTCATTTTTTATGTACACTTTGGTATTCCTTACACCAACACCCCCGTCAGCATCCCCCACCACAAATTAACAGAGCACGTATCCCGTACTTAGCCACTATATTAAAAATTAAAAAAGAAAGGACAAATAAAATAGAAAAAAAAATAAAATAAAATAAAATAAAAATTCCCGATACGAACAATTCGGCTCGTTGTGACGTATCACTGACCCATTGCGTCATAGGACCCATTCGTTGAACTCGAGAAAATCGTCTGAACTTGGCAGGGCGAATAAGCAATGTCTGCCAGCATTTAAAACTTTTCTCCTTCACTTTGTAATTAAGTAATGTCGCTCAAGGAAAGACGGTACGACGACTGGCACGTTTTTCACAATATTACATGCAGGACTGACCGTTTATCAAAAAATGATTACAAATACCTTCTCGTTTCAGAATAGTCATGCTGAGTCCTTGTGCACCAGGACATATTAATCGGCTTAAGATCACGGCGACGAATCCTATACGTCCCGTTTGCAACGACACCGTATATACAGGGATGCATCGAGATTTGAGTGTTCGAAGTTGAAGCTTAACGAAGTTAACTGATAATAATAATGACAATAATCGAACAAATAATTTACGAAGAATTCGGCTCTGCCAGTTGAAAGGCCTCGAATAGCCCTATCGAACGCTATACACAACAACCCATGCTTTGTCCCTGAGCCAAGATGTACTCCAGGCCCTTCGTACTGAATGCCGAATCCTCATGGGACGTAAATGGCGACACGCGGCTTGAAAATAACGAAAACTTAAATATGGAAAATCGTGCAGCAGCTTCACGAGTATAGTAAAAAGCGAGGATGAATCTCGTGATTAATTTCGGTTCGTATGGGGGATATATTTCCGACTTTAGGGCTTTGCGATACCGATCGGTCAGTTCGTGCCGGAAGTACGATCGAAATGATTTCCGATCGAAGATCGTTCAGGGTCCGATGACATTTGCCACGTATGTGATATATCGCATACACGTGTACGAAAAAAAAAAAGAATCTGACCGATCGTTTCGATTTTCAAAATTATTATCGTCAACGACAAAGGGATCGGCAATGTTTTTTTTTTCTCCTCGATCGGCCAATCCCTTTGGATCGTGGACTCGATAGTTAAAACGACGTCTCGCGAATTGTCGCAGTGAATGTAAATCGGCATACAGATGTTAAGTGATTGGAAATTTTATTTGTACACTGCTTGAAAACATGTTAATAATAATAGTAATAATAAGAATAATAGTAATCGTTACCATCATCATTCGTATCATCATTATCGTCATCATCGTCATTAAACATCACTGTCGTCGTCAATGATCCCAGTCGTCATCGAACGGGATGGGGTCGAATAGAATGTAGAGCAAAGAAGGAAAAATCCCGCGAACCATTCGTCACTTTGAATCGTGTCAGCGATAAAAATCATTTAGAGTGTGTACGCAATCATTAGAAATGTTAAAAACCGAAGTGATCGTCTTAATGAAGATCGTTGGGGGGGAGGGAGGGGCGGGCGATCCATTTTGGCTTTCCCACGACGATGAATCGTCATCATCGCGATTGATACTTTCAATATATTTCTACTAATTGTAATTGTCATTGTTTTTCACTTCGTTCATTTTATCACTTTTCTCTCTCTCTCTCTCTCGCGCGCTCTCTCTCTCTCTCTCTCTCTCTTTCGCTCTCTCTCTCTCATTACATATTTAAAAACTAGTTTGTATGATTTTCGATTCATGGGAACTGGCGAAACGGGACTCGATGACTTATGGCTTGAATGGATGGACACCGTGGTTAGATTAAAGGGGTTGCTGATGAGGGGTAAAAGGTGGATGATCAGGATGATAAAATTCGATGGCGAAATTCGGTCGAATTGCAATTCCAAACCATTCATCGACAATTCCAGCAATTGACACTTCCGGCGTGGACGCTACCGCCATGAACCCGCGTGATCGATGTCGACATCTTTTTGGTATCTTGCGGTCGCAAAAGTGCATTTCCAAATTTGAGACGCGCGACGACGTCAGCTTTTTGGCCGTACAAGAGTTACCCAGTGAGCATGGTCTTTAAGTAAATTGCAATATAAACATCGACACCATAGAGACTCGAAAAGTTAACACAGTCAGAAAGAATGGGAAAAATAATTTATGGATTTATTTACAAGTACGTTATACACGGCAATCGAATGAAGCTGCGATCAATTTTAATTTTCGATCCCTGATGTAATTTCAGTAAAAAGATTCAGGACATTTAACGAAGACGAGCAAACCGACAAATTTGAACCCGTGACTGGACCCGCCATTATTCAAAACAGTGGAGTCTTCGATGTACGACAGTACCGCCGACCATGGATCAGTGTAAAACGATCGATAGTTCAATAAATTACAGCCCGTGTACAGTCGACACGAGAAGTATCGATATTTTGGTAATGCACTTTTTACAAAAAAAAAATTATTTTCCATTTTCTTTCTTAACGACACGCGTCACTCGCAGACGCGACAAAAGCGAATCACGCGAGAGCATCGTCCCCGTACGGGCTACGAATGACTTTTTCAAAAAGCGCGCGCATTTCACGTCCGTTACGAGGGAATCGGTCGTATCTCTATATCTTCAAGTTGAAACTAGGCGGTTCGTATTTAAATGGCGGCTCCTCGTGTGCTTCCGCTAACAATTAAAAATTTCCTATTACTTATCATTTATGTATTTTTTGTTTAAATTCAATTCACATTATTATAGTATAATAATTCATTAATTAATTATAATAGTGTCATTATAATTCGTAATAATATACAACATTTGTCAATAAATCATTTATCCTAAAACCCACCATGCTCGTGTCGAAATCACTCGTTCCTTCTTGCCCTTACGTACTCGCATTCGCTCTCTCTCTCTCTCTCTCTTTTTCTCATGCAAGCCAATCAAACGATACGTGTCCAATCATTCACACACACACACACTCTCTCTCTCTCTCTCTCGCTCACGTTCCATCTCCATGCTCTCACCCAATCGTAAATTCTCTCATTACCATTCATTCCGCACTTCATTCCCAAAGGAACGTAACACGTGCGCTCGCAGGACGCACGCATAGATACAGACTCAGCCAACACTTTACATTTCTACTTTCACGCAAACACTCGCGCTGTGGGACTGTACTGGCTTCACGCGTGTCCTTATCCAACTAATTCATGACGTGTGTATGTATAATATGTATAAGTGTGTACATGATGAGTGTAAACGCGCGTAATGGGGTATCTGCTTATTCCCATAACCGTTCATATGAAACCTCCCGTGTCCACCGCGTATAATAATAATATTAATAATTAATAATAATAATAAAATTATTGTAATAATAATAATAAGCCCGTACCTATAGGTGTCTCGTGTTCTCTCTGGACTATAAGCTAACGCTGTCTCTCATGTTTATCCCCCCCCCCCCCCCCTCTTATATACATAATCAAAAAGTATCAACGACCGGCAACGCGAATTGCCATTTCGACGTATCGACGCTTCGAGTCACACGTGACGTTATCGGCTCATCCAAAGTATCGGGCGAAGTCTCCGTGGCGGGGAGGGAAGCGACGAAAAGGATTGCGTTTGGATATTCCCTATATGCACGAATCTCGATGCTGTTTCGTGTAAACGGATATGAGGACGTCGTTAAAAACGAGTCTTTCGGAACGCCAAGTAGCTGAACGGTAAGATAATTAAGTGATGTTACGTTATAAAATTCGGGACACTCAATGCTCGATTAACGATAGAATTAAATTATTCGATTAGAAGATGTAAATTTTTCATTCGTATTCGCTAAGCGGACCCGGTTAGAAAATACAAAGACTTGTCAAAAGTTCCGCTGTGTGTCGCTAGTGTGGTGATCCAAGAAATGTGCAGCGTCTATATACGTATAATATATATGTATATACACACGGGTGTGGATTTTGTTGCTGTAGGAGGCAGCAACGTTGTCAACGATTTCACCGTGCTTCTCCCTCTCGCGCGGCGTCTAATCGATTTCGTATCGCGCATTGCGTATACAATGCGACTGCCCGTTGAGAATCCGCATTTGGATATTTAGGAAAAGATCTTAGGAGCATGCGAGTGCCTTCTGGTTTGATGGTGAGAGGGAGAAAGAGAAAGATCCGGTATAACGATAAAACACAATGCGTCGCGAAGTAGAAAAATAGGAACAAATACAACGAGGAACATATACAATGTGTTTAACGTAACGCGCAAGGAACTTTGTACAATATAAAAGTGATCAGAGCGTGTGTATGTGCGTGCGCGCGTGCGTTCAAATATATATATGTATATATATATTGCTGTATACCGGGATCACCACAAGCACAGTGCAAAATTTTGCATGGTCGTTACGCATGCGCTGGTCGTGTTACAACTTTTGCTTGACGTATATACAGTAGAAGAGAGTTTCGAGTTTTTGTCCTTCGATTGATTGACGTTTTGATTAATTGAAAAGCGTTAAGTATCGAAATGGCGTTGAAGTTACGTTTTCGTTAATTACACGTTAGGAACGGATCTGATTCAGTTGGGAATAATGAAAATTGCGTGACACTCGACGTTGCCTGGTATCGATAATAATAATGTTTTTTGCGGTCATCGCTTAGCAGCTGTTGTCGCTTTTTGAGCCGTTTCGTTTTTTGGCGCGGCGTCCTTTACGATCGCTACGACATGCGCGCGCATCTTTTTTTAAGATTACACGTGCACGACTGAAACGCTGCCTCGGTAACACGAGGCGAGGAGGAGGTAAGAGGTGAGGGGGGAAATAGAAAACCAACGGAGATTTTATGCTTGACGGTAAGGAAGATAATTCATGGGAGGTTGGCGTTAATCGAGGTTTCGATAAATGGGATAAAAAAAAATAAAGGAGCTAAAATAATTTCGAGTCTTTACGACGGTCAGGGATTGTGCGTTTGTGATCAAAGGATTTTTTTTTGCACTTTCATAGTGATTTTTTTTCTTCCTTCGCGCTCTCCTGCTTCCTCACCTTGGCTTAACTTTCATTTCGTGCTCATACTACTTTCTTTCACTTTGCGCTTTTATCTTTTTTCTTTTTCTCGCTATCTCTCTCTCTCTCTCTCTCTCTCTCATTCTGTCGTTCTCAATTTTTCTACGATTTCTCATTCACGCATCTTTATCCATTTTCTCGGTTCACTCTCTTTTTTCCTCTCGTTCTCTCTCTCTCTCTCTCTCTCTCTCTCTCTCTCTCTCTCTCTCTCTCTCTCTCTCTCTCTCTCTCTCTC
>JARQSV010000389.1:381276-391922 GCA_030142285.1 Calameuta idolon
TCTCTCTCTCTCTCTCTCTCTCTCTCTCTCTCTCTCTCTCTCTCTCTCTCTCTCTCTCTCTCTCTCTCTCTCTCTTCCACACACGTTTGCACAATACATACTTACGCTAGATCTCTTACAATATTATATGCATTTACTCTATAATTATATCAATACTGTTGACGGATAGAGATTCATTCACAGCTCGCGCCAGAGCGGAAATCGTCTCTTGCGACGTGGCGTACATTCATTTCGCGTTAACCTTTTTTTTCAGTTATCATTTTCGATTCTCTTCGTTTTTTTTTCTCACTGAGTCACTTCTTTCGTTTTATCACACGCTTTAAAAAAAAAAAAAGTAAAAATAAAAGGACGCTCACTATCTCGCGCGCTGCCCGTCCATAAGCGGTATCCCGAAGCAGCAGAGTCAGTCGAGCGATCACTTAATATCATCCTCGCGGGACTCTTCCTGAGCGCAGGATACGTGGACGCTTAATCTCCCGTATCAATTGGCTAATCGAGAGTCCGTTCGCTAGAATCCTGTGCCAGGACCACGCGGACCTATCTACCTCTTGGTGCCTCGACAAAACTTCAGAGAGCAGCTCTGACGTAGTCCATCTTGTGGTACTCGAGAGATTCGCACCGAAGGTCCATTAAAATGTTCAAGAGGTACGACGAACGGACAGGATCATCCTTAAAAAACTTGACGGAAGCGCGGTATCCTCTTGTCGAGGGAGCATCGAGGAAATGTCGTTGAGGAAGTCACAAGAAGCCCCCCATGGACTCGTTTCCGTAGATCAGATGTGACCTCGTTGAGCCAGAAGATACTCGAGCTGCTGTAGATAGAGTAGCTGCTGCACCAAGCTCTGCAAGGGATCCTGACCTTGGACATGGCCCTGTCCCTGCTGAAGCGGCTGCGTCAAGCCTCCACCAGTAGGCTGACCAGATGGCGACAGCATCGTGCCCGGTCCAGACTCCGCCAGCAGTTGCTGCTGAGCATGAGCCAACTCCGAGGGTTCCATCCCTATGGAAGAAGGACCGAGCTGGGCGTGCTCGGCGTGGCCAGGTAGGCCTGCGTGGGCAAGCGGAAGAACACCGACCTGCGCGAGTCGCGTGGTTGGGGACGTCAGGTAGGATGTGGGGAGGTTAGGATTCTCGCCCCGCTAGGGAGCCACATTTTTGGGCCTGCGCCCCCGTCGCCCCCTGGTGGGGGGGCGCGGGGACTCCTGGCCTCACTGGCTCACCGCGGGGCTTTTCTTGTCTTGCTGTTGTTGATTGGCGTCTTGTGATCCCTGTACACCAGCCCCTGCGCCACCTTGCGAGCCCTGAACACCCTGAAACGTGGATACGAGAATATTAAAAACACCGAAGACGGCACCGTTGCCACGAACAAGGTCGTCGATTACTTACCTGACTGCCAGGTCCTCCCTGTGGCGGTCCTGGACCGCGATCGGGTGGCCAGGAGTTTCCGGGGGTCGGTTCCGAATGAAATTGGTGAGGATGCGGTGGGGGTCCTCCCGAGGTGTCGTGACTGTGAGCGTCTAAGCTATTTGCCGCATCGTACTGCGTGTTTTCCAACCGCGTGATCAGCCGTTCATCCTCGTCACCGAACTCCCCACCCATCAGAGAAGGTTCACCCACGACCATCACGTCCTGTTCAATCCAATCGTAAAGTACAAGGTTAGGAGCTTTGAACACTCGTATGAAGAGCGTATCCATTTTCCAATGGCTATCGGTAGGTCCATAATCACCTGAGACGCTAGAGAAAAGTTTGGCCCGGGTGATCTCTTTTTACTTGGCGCCGGTGGGGCGTTGTTCCCCGGACCCGAGGTACTGCCCTTTCGCTTTCTTCTCTTGCTCGCCGGTCTCTGGGACTCTGCAATATAAAAGTATCCATTGAGAATACCTTCGGCGTAGGGCACCCATAGTGGCGCTAAGCATATACTAATACAATATCACTACCCAGCTGTGGACCTTTCTTTAAATCAAAGGTCTCTGACATATGCTTGTTAGTTACACAGGCACACATGCAGCGACAGATAGATACTTTACGTCTTCGCACGCTACGCATATCTCTTGCACTTTTATTATTAACAGCTAAGCGCGCTCGCAGTAACATTGCATTCTGCCATGTGGACTTGGTTCCAGAGTTCTCTTGACCTTAACGATACATTCTCATCTACGACTCGTCTCTACCAACTGTCCAGTCGGGCGATTCCGATCGATATAAAAATTCCGCCAATAGGTGTACAAAGAAAATGTTAAATAACCGTCCTTCGATCTAGTGATATATTTTCATAGCACGTGACCTCCAGTAGTACGATCATCGATGAGTCTGACAGGAGGATAATTAAAATAAAGATTTCATCAAATTGATTGAATTAAAAAATACATTTACAACATGCATCATCGACACTCTCGTGAGACAAGCATACCAATGTAAGAAAGAATAAAAGTAAAATAAATAAAAAGTCATTTGGAACCAAGTTTCATGTACAGCGACGTGGAGCGGAATTCAATCACCGGATAACCGATATATGTGGGTTCACAGTTCGCAACAAGATTGTAGTAGTAGCTGGCTCCACTGGCTGGTGGTTCTCATGTAAAGCAACTGTCCGTCTACCTCTCTTACCCGGCGGGGCAACCATCCTTTGCCACTTCTGGAACAGGGTTGTCTTGAGGCAGTCCCGGGGCGACAGTGCGTAAGCCTTGTGCCTGGACATCAGTTCCTGCATCGGCTCAAGGATGACACATAACTGGAAAGACGATCACGGATAATGAATTAGTGGAGCGTGGACATTTTCTTGGTCCATCGGAGACAAGAGTAATTAAAAAGACAAAAAAAGGAGAACAAGAGCTGAGGTCGTATCAGCCGAGCTGGCCCCGGTGAAAGTGTCAAGACCCCGGTGGAACCCAACACGGACGACTTTCACAAGGCCAGCCTTGATCAAGGATCGTACGAAGCCGAACGGATCACATGCGTACCCTAAGATAATTCAGGGTCGAGTTCGTGATTCCCTGCCTGGTGATGTTTTTGGTCAGTTGCTCCAGCGCCGTTGGATCCTGCTGAGCAGTGTGCAGACCCACTACCGCCCGTGGTACCAATTCTCGATGCGTCCTCACAGACATGTGCCACGACTTTATCCTCATGAGATCATCAAACGTGAACTCCAGTATTAGCCTACCTTCCGTGCACACCTGAAATTACAAAAACGAGTACAATCAATCATCGAATCGAGCTCCCGCCCCTCCTATGGAAGGCGAGGGGAAATATTTTTTCCTACCAAAAATCTACATCACATCAGGTGTAAAATTCTTGGTATCTCCTTACCTTCGTGAACGTCGGTTTCCCATGATGCGTGACCATGACGCAATGATCACAGTCTAGCGTTATGCTGGTATTGTGAAACGACTCCTTTGGGTGTTTCATGTTGTAGTAAAGTTCCGTCACTCCGCCCTCGAATATCGAGCGGAAGTACCTAGGTATTAACGTCCTTCCTATCGCTGAAAAATTATACGTACACCTTGATTAGTACTTCTTGCGCAATCGTCGTCAAGCGACATTCGGCGCCGTTGACTCTTGCAGGCACGAGACGGGACAGGAAAATAATCGTCTTCGGGAACGAAGGACGCGAAGCAGTGATACGATGTCGTAACGCGAGGAACAAATAAATATTACGTGTAAGCGAACGTCGCGAGGAGCGCAAGACAAATACGTCACGATCATGCTCCAACGTGAGCAGTATCTTTGAATGACGTTAAACAACAGAACGTAAGGACGTAAGTGTAATGGAAAAAAAAAAACAAAAAAAACAGCAAACTGGTATTTTTGCGTCATTTCGGTGTCTGCTTGTTTGGTTCTTTTTTTCTCTTTTTTACTCCTTGGTGCAACTTGTTTTTTTTTTTACCAAGTAATATACTTCTTCCCTTGACTGTTGGACGCTTCGCTGGAAGGGTCGCACGTGCCGCCCAAATATACGCGCGACACGTACGTGCAATGTGTGTAATGCGATGGAAGATACAAGGCTGGGTGGAGATATAAGTAAAAGGAACTAGAAGGGGTATGCGGATGAAACAATATCGGGAGAGCAATGGTCGCCGTGTTGGCGGGTAGGGATGGGTGGATAAACGAATTTTTCTGGGATCGATCATACGGAGGAGGGTATTTTGTATACTTGCGTTGTACTCACTATATCTCTTGGGTCCGTCCTCTAAGCAAAACGTAAGGGTGAGGGTGGCGTCATCTTCAAAAAATTCAGTCGCGAACGCGTCCCACCAAAGGTTGTCGCTTTCCTGTAACAGGAGATGGAGATGTAAATATGAAGAAAAAAAAAAGAAGGAAAAAAAAATTGAAGATATTAGATACGTATACTTTTGTTTTATTTTTTTTTTTAGCAGCGAAATATCGCGGCATCGATAATAATAATATCGTGTCGATTTGTCTCGAGAGGGTGAATGCGGTTAGGTACTGTACCCGTTACGCTGTGTAGTGGGAATAGTCCGAGACATGAAGGTTAGGTTTGTGAGGAGTAGGAGGAAGGCGGAGGTGGGAGGTACAAGTATGCCAGAAAGGGTTGCGGGAGAGTATACGTATGTTGAATAACGCATGACTGTCTGGCTTGAAATTATAGCATTTCACCCTTAGGAAGAACTACCCCTTGGCTCTGTTTTCCGCGTTTCATTCAATTATGCATCTTTTTACATTCTTATTATTTTACCATGTCAACGAACAATTTTTTTTTCCACATCGTCCTTTTCATTTCTATTCGTTCCTTCTCCCTCGACGCCTAAAAGAACAGCCTTCGAGTGTAATTAACCTATGTGACTGCGAAGGTAACTCGAAAGAGAGGAGCGTCTTGAGAAATCACAATTCCCGCCATATGAGTTTTTGAAATTTTTCCACAGGTGGCGCTGCGAACGTCCCACAGGGAATTCCTGCATTTCACTTACCCATTCTGAAGAACTGTCAAAGTCATGAGTCACTTTATTGACAATTTCTTAAGATAAAGAGAACCGGAAACCGCAAGTACCAACGTCACATTGCAAAATTACACTAGGGAAATACGCATTCACCCGATTGCGTAATATTTCGAGCATTCGACGATTCAGCTACGAGAGCGATCATTTAACGTTAACTTTACAGAACACGTAAACGGTCATGTACGAAATACGCGTATATTTCTATAAGCGTGCACTATCACACACAACATACAACACGGGGCATTTATCGCTATTCTCTCCCGTTCCCGTCGTACGCCGTAGCGCCACTCGATTTTATGAATCGTGTCCCATTTAGCAGGGACACCACCGCGCGATTGATAAATAATTGTCGTGGCGCGTAGGGCTTTTCCCTGTCGACACTAACTGCACGACTAATTACCGGCGCGACCATTCTTCGAGCAATTTAATAACAATATTTCACCTGTCAGGGCGAGCGCCACTGTAGTGCGTATCTAACGGACGCGTACCGAGTCGAAGCGATGCGCCCAAGACGTTTCACTTAGTAGTTGCCTATTTACGCCGGTAGATGTGGCTACGATAGGAACAGTATGGCGCATACGATAGGACTAGAAATAACACGGGAGTAAATAACAGGACAAGGATCTACACCGGGTACACTGGAACGGCAAGTTGAGGAAGGTTGCTGGAGAGGGAAATACCGTGGAGTTTATACCTACGAAGGAAAAGGACTAGACATCCACGGAGTCGGTGTCCACGACGACGAGCGTTGCCGATTTTTCGAAAGTAAACGCACGACAGCTGATATATAGTATGTACCTTTACGACAAGATGGAGTGTGCCTACGGCTCTCGACAATCGTTTTACAGCCTCCCGCTTTCCTCTAGCATCTACGCGAAGATTTATTTCGAGCGTAAGCCATCGGCTCGTGCCAAATAAAGCAAACCGTCGCGAGTCCGTGATTCGTCCCAATTTAATGTTTTTACGAGTCCAAGTTATTGACTTTCGGAAATTATTAACGGGACGGATGAGGGGCGGATGCGAGGGGGGGGGGGGGTAGGTGTTGTTGTCGAGAAGGTGAACTTGTTCAGATACTAAAAAAAAAAACAAGAAAAGTGGGTACGAAGAAAAAAAGAAGAGACCGTCCATCTATTAGGACGACAACACAGCCAAAATAGGAATGCGAGCACGGGGCGTAAGCGTACGTGCGATGTCGGCGAATATCAAAGGCCTCGACTACGATCGATCGTAGCGTCGAGGAGGAGGAAAGAAGGGGGGAAGGGAAGGAGGGAGAGAGCACAAGAGAGGACGAGAGGGTGAAGCACCGAGAGACAAAGCTGGAGAGAGTAATGAGAGAAATATTGAAAAATATGTATTACGCCGTAACTTTAAGGCTGGTACGGCCGTTGCGTCGCAGCGACTGTGTCGGCCCGCGAAATTCAAAACTGTCCTCTCGGCACCGTCAACGCGTAACGCGATAAAGGAGATAAAGGATTTTAGCGAGTTACCTTTCTTACGTGCCGTTTGATTTTATTCATTCGAGAGCTGCTAGAAAAATCGTTACATGCGTGTCAATCCATTAAAAACGCGCTTCGAGCTACAAAGTCTTAAGGTTGTTTCCATTGAAGCGCGAAACATATCCGTTCGCCTCTCAGAGTGGTCTATCGTCGATTTTATTTAAGAGCCGCGTACTTTTAGCTCGGTGTGTACCCCCCGATCCCTCCCCCTTCCTCCGCCCAGGTGGAAGTTGAGGGCGGGGGTATGAGATTTTTCGCAAAGACTGTACCACCCTACTGTTGTTAGGGGGAGGATGGCGAGGAGGGAGGGAGGGAGACTAGGGGTGGTATATGATCGTGTATATAGCGCGCAGCAAAAGTACTGTCAGCGCGATCCACCTCTCGTATTTACATGTAAAATTAATCTACAGCCAAACCACTGATAATACCGGGGTCATTCGTATATCAGAAATTTTCTAAAATTACGTCGAACAGGCCCATCATTTTTCGCTAATTTCCCATCGTCCGCTTGACCATTGTTCAATGACGAAGATTTGCCTCTGGCACGTCGGTCCGGGACAAAACTCGCCCGGTCGGTCCCGGTATATACGACCAGGGGCGGCGGTGAGAGGGAGTAGACCGGGGCTGGGGGGTACAATATGGGTTATCGAGGGGGCCCCACCCCCGGGGGAGAACAGGGGCCCTCATTTTATTACCCAGGCTCCCACGACGGTTCTCAACTTTGACCAAACTTTACGGCAACGCACAACGGGTAGTGTCCTGTAAACACGGCTGGTCCTGGTGCTTCTTCTTCGTGCAGCCCTCCCCCCACCATCCTCCAACAGTAGTACCCCGCATACGCGTCATCACCGACGACGACGCCGACGACCACGACGATCGCGAGTACAAGGACGACACTGACCGTGGTCAAGGGCTGCGAATCGAGTGGCCATGACGAATCCTCATTCGCCTTTGCAAAATTGCAGTTTCGCCTATGGCAGACAGTACGACGGTTTCGAAAAGTTCTTGGAGGCGTCGGACGGTAGATTATCCAGACTTTACGATTTGACGTCCGACGTGTCGTTATGCGCGGGTCTGTATAAGGATTCGTTGATCGGGCTACGTGAAAGAAAAAAAAAAAAAAAAAATGAGTGAAGCTCATTGAATTTTTGAGAATATTTTATGGCAGGCTAATTCACGTTATCACGACGGGATGATAGTTTGAATTGAACTGCCCCCCCCCCCCCCTCCTTCCCTCGCCCTCTTCCGCGTATCAGCACAGCCCATAGAGATCGTTGAAATTAATTTGAAAAGTGATCGGTTACCGGCTACTGGCCGAATAATAGAAAAAGCAACGGACATTCGCTAGGAATTCGGATCCTGAAATCATCGATAGGATTGACCGGGGTTGCATCGTCGCGGTGACCGTCAGGAGCAGCCTGGGAGAGGATGGTATATAGTAGACTTACCATTATGCATATATATATGTATATCATAGAGATTTAATTTTTTAGCACCTTGGTCCTAGCGAAACTCATACACGATTCCTGGTGTATTCTACAGCCCTGGGCGACCGCGGCGCCGTCGTCCGAGCCTTGCAAACCGGGATAGCCAGGTTACGTGAATTCATTTCGGGAAAAAAAAAAAAAAAGAAGTCGAGCGCGGAATAACCAGTCGCACTAGCGGACCTCCATAGAGACTCGAAGAGAGAGAGAGAGAGTGCGCGCGAGGCGAGACCGAAAGAGTCAAAGAAAGACAGTGGTACCACGAGGGGGCGACACGCGCGCTCTGTTCACTCCTAGCGGCGGGCTGGAAAAGGTTGTTGCGCCGAGTGACTACGAGAAAGTACGGAGAAAGCATGGAAGTTTCGTTTCATTCTAGAAGCAAGATGAGAGTCCTGACCACTCGGTTGGAATATTCCTAACCTCTATCATACGAAACGAGGCGTCGGGAACGTATACACGAGAGAGACCAGTTGATATGGGCCCGTGGGGGTCTCCTCCCCTGGCCCCCCCTAAACCCCCTACCCTCCCTCACTACACCCACCGCCCCTGGCCTGTTTCTCCTTTATTTCCTTTATTTTTTCTTCCTTTTCCTGATACTGCCATTCCCCACCTCACAGACTCCTTCGCTCGTCCCTCTACCTGTCTGCCCCTTGCCAACATGGCTCCTCTATTTCCTTCCACCTTTACTCATCTCCTTCTCTTCTTACCCGGCTAGACTCTTACCGGCTCTAAAACTCTTCCACGAGTTACCAGACCACCTACGCCATATATGACCGCCATCCACCCTGTACATCCCTTGCTGACTGCCTTCCTGTCCAGCAGTCACCTATTTCGCCTCTGTCTACCCAGGTAGAAGCCCGAATGCGTCTTAGCCGGTACCTGATCAAGTATAACTTGGACAGGCTCGTTTGTTTCTCTGTTCTGGAACATTCGCGTACCTTGCGTATCGCCTTGACAAGAAACACGTGTACAAGTTACTTCGAGGCTTCGACCAATGACTGCGAGAAGGACTGGAATGAAATTGCCTGACCAAACGATAACCTTCAAGATCCTAACCCGTGGACGATGTCCTCCGCTGTTATCGCGAGGCTTCCGTTCGCCTCTGAGCAATTTCGATCTCCGTCGCGATAACCAGCTGCGACGACCCTTAGGCGGATCCGACCTGAAATAGGTACCCATCGTCGGTACCGTATACGATTTATTTCGTCCCTCAAAGAGAAAAGTATATCCGTCCTCATCTGGCCCTAAAATCGAACCTACTTGATTCTAAATTATCAACGGATCCTTAGGTGTGACGTCGGGCATCTACGTAGGCGTCTGTGTGGCCGGTAGGATAGCCTCTGACAGGAAACCGCAAGGAACTCGTTGAACCGTGAACACGCGTGCTGACAGGGAACGTAGATCAAAGCCGATAGTATACACCAACGAAGATGATTTATAGTCCGAGGACGCGGCGCGTCGCGTTAATTTTCAAAAGTGACACTCGGTTATTTATGCAAAATTCTTGCAAACTGGTTTCGAAAATTACCGGGACGCACGAGCCCCCGTTGAACAAGCCTAGTTCGCGCGCGATACAAAGTTTTCACGCTGATTGTACCAGACTGGTAAAAGTTCTTCGTCGCGAGAATTATCTCGCGAATACGTCTTGGAGCGATAAGGCCGTCTCTTGCATCCTGATAACAGCTCGTACTCTCTCTCTCTAAGGTCGAAACAGCATTTTAGTTCGTTGGTTCGATCGGATGTAGGATGGCGATCGATTGGAAGTCCAGCGATGATCGCGCATCGATAGCAGAAACATTGATTTGACGCGTCCGGGTCTCTAGCCACGTGGCCGTGAAGATAGACAGAGACAAGCTGAGGCGTGTTTACGTCTACCAGAAAGAGGAAAGAAACGCGGAGAATCGTAGAGCGCGACCGAGTGTGAGACTAAGTAGGATATAGGGAGAGCAAGAGAGAGAGAAAGAGAGAGAGAGAGACAGAGAGAGAGATATGAAGAGCGCAAGCACGCGTGCCAACTCGGAGAGATTAACGAGCGAAGGAGCGCATTAGTCGGACATTAGGACGCATTAACTTGTTCGCCTTTTGCCGAGTTACCCAATCTTAATAATATATCGGATTGATCGATCTCCGTGAATAACGTGCTGGCCCGAATACGCGCGGTGATTTCAGACCTTTACTGATTTTCTAGACGCCAACCGTCACGACGCTCGACCCTTAAACCACGAACGAGATAGAGGCGAGCAACTTTCCGTAAAATTATAATTCAAATCTACGATCGGTTTCCCGCCAAAATTTAAGCGACAAAATACACGCAGTTAACGGATCGATCAATACAGGAAGATACGCAACGAGCGACAGAGTTCTTTTTTCTCACGTGTATCCCCCCTCCTCTCTCTCTCTTTCTCTCCCCGTCACTTTGCACGTTTTCTATCTTTCTTCACGCTCACGCCCCCCCCCCCCCAACTATCGATAAAGCAGTCCCAAAATTCTCCCTCTTTTTTTCTAATCACCGCAAAAGTCGAAATTTATCAAGCAGTCGATACCTCCCCCCCTCCGCCCCCCGTTATCTCCCGAGGCACAAGCATAAATTTCGAGTCGACTAAGCCGTCCCGACGCCGCTTAACGAGGCAAAGAATCGATCGTGGGGGCGGGGGGGGGGGGGGGGGGGGGCGGGGGGGGGGGGGGGCGGGCGGGTGGCGGGGGGGGGTGG
>JARQSV010000390.1:7549-23454 GCA_030142285.1 Calameuta idolon
ATCGTGAGACACAACAAGTTTACCCCTTTTGAACTCAGTGTCCTTGTGTACAACAACCACTACATTAGTGTCAGTGCCTACCCTAGCGGCCAGGACAAGGACCATTTATTTTCGGAAATTTGGATTACTCACTATCTCTCTCTCTCACCACCGGTGAGCTCACTACGTTACCATTAATTTCATTATAATACCATTTGTATATTTTCTATTGCACGTAATCGTACAACTTGTTATACCTTACACGATAGAGATAACACACACATCTACACAATCTCCACACGATCATTGTAACACAGACAACACAAACCCGAGAGATACACGAACACAACACCCATTGCGGAGCGCTTATCGTGTATTGGATATAACATCGAGTAGATCTATACAGCCACGTGTATAAGGAATTGTTAATCCCGTGCATTATTAGTACAATATATGTCACACATTTCTTAACACTCATCTGGCGTTAACCACATCATTTATAAGGTACCTAATTTCTTTCCTTTCATCGCAACATAAAAATCTTAACCTCGATCATCGCTCTGCATTTTCGAAAAGAGCAGCAGAAAGCAGCTGGGTATGCCTAAGCATTTCAAGGTGGCAAGAATCCCAAAAAAATAATTGAGTGCGTCCTCCACGCACCCCCAGACCGGGATCGGACGTGTCGGACGTAACACCCTCATCATACCGGCCTCCCTGCTTGCTCGATGAGGCGGGCAAGCTATTGGAGAGGGTGGTCGCAGCTCGCCTTGTCGAGCACCTAGCGCGGGTGGGACCGGATCTCTCCGCGAGCCAGTATGGCTTTCGCGGAGGCCAGTCCGCGCTGGATGCGATCCAGCGAGTCCGGTACCTCACGCGGGAGGTGGCCTCTCAGGGGGTGTTGCGGTGGCGGTCAGTTTAGACATCGTGAACGCCTTCAACACCCTTCCGTGGGAGGCCATTAAGGGGCAATGGTTCATCATCGCGTGCCCCCCCCCCCCCCCCATATGAGGAGGTTGATTGGGTCCTACATGGAAGAGAGGCTGGTCACATATCAGGACAAGGAGGGGACCTCCCATAACAGGAGCGTCGTTTGCGGGGTCCCGCAAGGGTCGGTGTTGAGATCGACTATGTAGGCCCTCGCATACGATGCGGTATTGAGGGTTGACCTGCCTGCTGGCGTGGACCTGGTGTGTTACGCTGATGACACACTGGTCCTCGCCGGCGAGTTCTCGTGGGCGGGGGGGGGGGGGATAATTTGACTGGCAGAAAGGGGGGGGGGGGTGGCCTGCGTCGTCGCGGCGATCCGGGCCCTGGGGTTGCGCGTGACGCCGCACAAGACGGAGGCGATGTGGATTTACAATCGCCGCCGGTGCGGCTCACCGCCCCCCGGGGCCCGGATCAGTATAGGAGAGGCGCAGGTGGGGATCGGGGAGTCCATGAGATACCTCGGTCTCACCCTGGACAGCCACTGGAGCTTGGGGTCTCATTTCGAGGGACTGGGTCCTCGGGTGGAAGGGGCGGCCGGTGCTCTGGCGCGGCTCTTCCCCAACCTGGGGGGTCCCAGGGAAGAGGTACGTCGCCTCTACGTGCGGGTCGTGCCATCTATGGCGCTCTATGGAGCACCTATCTGGGCTGCAGACCTCGCGGCTAGTCGCCGTGGACGCGTCAAGGTGCGGAGTCTGCAAAGGCGGCTGGCCGTGAGGGCCATAAGAGGGTACCGCACGGTCTCCCACGAGGCGGCAGTAGTGCTGGCAAGGGTGATCCCTTTTGAACTCCAAGCCAAATTGGAGGCTAGCACCTACCGTGAGGTGCGAGATAGGCAGGGAGGTCAGGGAGGAGAACCCTTATCGGCACGGGAGGTACGAGTCCTGAAGCTCTAGGCCCAGCAGGACGCTCTGGCCGAGTAGCGTGAACGTTTGGAGGGCAGCTCCGGCCATCAGACTGTCGGGGCGATCTTGGCCAACTGGGAGAGTTAGCTGGAACGCGGCTGTGGAAGGGTAACCTTCCGCCATACACAGGTGCTCACTGGACACGGGTCCTTCGGTGAGTACCTGTGGAGAATCGGGAGGGAGGCGACGGCGCAGTGTCACCATTGCGAAGCCGACCGGGACACCGCGCAACACACCTTAGAGGTGTGCCCCGCCCTCAGCGGGGAGCGCGGTGTCCTGGTCAGAGTAATAGGGGAGAACCTTTCGCTACCCACCGTCGTAAGTAAGATGGTGGGCAGCGAGAAAGCATGGAATGCGGTGGCCTCCTTCTGCGAGACAGATATCTCGCGGAAGGAGGCTGCTGAGAGGGCCCGCGAGAGGGCGGATCCCTTGGGGAGGGGACGGAATAGGCCTCAGACGGCGAAATGGGGACTTCGCCGTCATTGCACGTGGTTTGTGGGGAGGGTGCGGCGTGAGGGGGTCACACCCCACGCCCATTAGTGATGGCTCCCCAACGGGGGGCAGGAATGGGCCGTGAGGCGTCCCGGTAGTGTTCGTATGAGATAGTTATGTGTGGGTTTCAGTAGGTAAAAATCCCACACTACCCCGGCTCCTTGCCCAGGGAGCTGGCGTGTCTTTTGAAAATTTCCCCCACGAGAAAAAGAAGGGAGGAATGTTTAAAACTCGGAGACTGGGTAGTTTACTAGATAAGTATATCGTCGGCGAGCAAGCAAAGCGGGCGAGTCTGACTGAAGAGAGTATATTAAATGTTTGAAAAGGTTCCGTCAGATAAAGATAAGTTACAATATCCTTAAATTGCTGATGGAATATCATTCAGGAGGCAGAAATTCGCTTTTGTGTTCAATTGGGTTTGTGCGCAAATGGGAATCGCCCTATTTTAATCTGTGCGCAAGTGGTCCGTGGGCAAGTAGACCGTGGGCATCTGGGCCCGTGAATGTTACGAGATCCGTGCGCAAGTGGGCATCTAGGTCGACGTAGATTTTAGACCGTGCGCAAGTGGTCCGTGGGTAACTGGGTCCGTGAATGTTAGGAGATCCGTGCGCAAGTGGACCGTGGACATCTGGGTCAAAGTATATTTCAATCTGTACGCAAGTGGTCTGTGGGCAAGCGGTCCATGGGCAAGTGGTCTGTGTGCATCTGGACACCACTCGGGCTCACATACCCCTGACATTTTTTTTCATAGATATTTATTTATTATACTGTTAGGAATTAAACAAAAAATTTAAGAAACTTCCACTAATTACAAAGTTATAGCATTTAATGTGACCGGACGTCGGGTTGGGATGACTACCGGCTAGCAGCCGCGCCCCTTTCGAAAGAAGATGCTAACCGTTTGAAATACGCCAGGATACAATCAATTCAGTTCACAAAAGAAGCTAGAATTGACAAGAGATTGCAGAATACCATAAAAAACATGAAGATACAAGAGGGGGAAGATGTGCAGTACGAAGCTGGAGTAGGAGACTGCTGTAGGTTCACGTTGTATCCACCAGAAACTTTAAACGCTTTTTTCTCGAAACTACATTTTTAGACAATGTCGGGCACGATAACTCAGTAAATTTTCAATATTCTTTAACTTCTTTTTTTAAATCTCGATAATTATTTTCTCTATAATCTGACGAGAGGTATTATAATGTTTTGGTCAGATAATTTTGTATTAATTATTAAACACTAATTTTTTGTTTAAATTGCATTCTAAAGTTTGAAATACGGTAACTTTTTTAATTTTGAAACAAAAATTCCTTCCGTCAGACTATAACTACTACATTATTTTACAAAATTCCTTTTTATTTTTGCAGATCGGATAATTTTTGGTGAAGTTATGATGTCGACAAGGAGGCGCCATGGTTTTCATCAGTAGTCAATTCATACCCATAAAAACTAATGTTACTATTAAGCGAAAATATTTTTTTATATTTTTTTCTTATATTTGAATAGTTAATAAAAATGTTGAATCCAAAATTTAATTTTTTTTTCGCCATATAACCTTTATAATAATTTCTCAAATTTACTCAGTTTTCAGCGCACACAGGGGTATGTGAGCCCTTAAAGTAGGTCCATCGCTTAGTATTTGCACATGCAGAAGATTGGTTTTCTAGATATGTCCAACGTCTCAAGTAGAAATTCAATTTCCGAATTATCTAGTCACTAATTAGTCGATTTTAGTTGTACCTTATTACAATAGCTGTGGTGTAATCGTAACCCTTTTAAACCTAGCGATAATTTTATTTGCTTTTCTTGACTGAAAAATTGCTTTCCGGAGATAAGATTCAGTTCTGGAACCTTTTGAAAATAAGACTGCGAGGCTATCCATTACGCTACTTCATTACTTGTAAAGTGTTAATTCCTGGCAAGAAAATAATTAACGGACATTGTTGGAAATTCAACCATTCTGGTGCCTTTATCGAACTGTAATATACTGACCCGGCAAGTAGTACTCGATAAGGAATCACCAAAAGTTTTATTAATTACTAAATCGTCATTAAATCACAATTAAATACGGGAAGCAGTAGTAATGTAAGAGAATAGCGAAAACATTATAGGAAATTTTGAAAATACGATTAAAATGATGGGCCAGTGCTAGATCATATAATAGGAAAATAGTGACTTATGTACTTCGCCTCAATAATATGATTTCCATACTTTTTGTTAGAAGAATTCACAGCACTGTGCTTGGCGTAGTTTTTTACACGTAAGTGTTTTTTGGCAGTTGTTTATTTCTTGCCACCGTACGCCACTAGTGTAGTTTATAACAACACTATACGCTATTCGACTGAGCGGTTTTGTTTGTATATAATTATGCTAAGTTAAGACGCTCGGTTTCTAATGATTTCCTAAAATGGTTAGTATGAAAAAAATGTAGCATCCTATTTAAAAAACTGAAAATGACCTTGAAAACTTCTTTACGCCTCCACCCTCGCAAAAAATAATAACATCACATTATGTCCCCCTCCATACCGTACAAGTTTTGTATGAAACAGTTTTTGAAATTATTACAAATAACAGATATATTCCAGGTGGACAAAGTTATTGGTCCACCCTGTATAATGGCATACGTGATGTGTATAGTGTATGCATGGGTTGGGGTATAACAATATACGTGGGTTGGCCATGGGTATAAGTGGCTGTGTACATCTATAGGTGAACGAATGGCGTATACAGGATGGCCGAGATGTAGGAATACTATTAAATTGCCCTGTTCTGAATCAATGCTTGCACACTTTACTCGGGATCCGGCTATGTCTCGAATTACCGTGGGAGGAATGAATAAGGTTGGATATGAGATGACATTGATGAATGCCGCCACCGAATAAATAGTTGAGAACATAGGAGACTTTGTCCTCACCTGAGATTTTGCAAAATTAAGGTTTTTCTTCACCAAATTTAGTAGTTATGACTTGCTTACCTTGATATCGATGATAATGATGAAGATTATGACGGTAGGAAAAGAGATTGGACTTAACATAACAAAATGTGAAAGCGAATTTGGATAAAATAAATGAACACGATTTGTTATAGGACAAAACAAAACTGAGCAATTACTACACTTGTCGAATAAGCGGAGAATTAGACAAAACCGAAAAACTAGTTTCCATTTGATTTGGAAAACGCCTAGTCTTTGCAGATCAATTTTGCGCGGTAATCGATCCAGCTTGTTCCCTAGGATATTGAATAACGAATCCGTACCTAGAGCAGATTACGAATATTACACCGGATCTAATACTCTAACGATAAGAGCCACGGGTGACAATGTGTAGTCCGATCTTTTGCGCGTGAAGCTAAACGATTTTCTGAGTATCAGTATCATGACTTTGACTGCTTATATAGTCGTTTTTTGCTGATGCTCTTAGGTATAGTTAGGACCTTAGGAATGCAGTCAACTCAGCAGTTGGGTAGGTGACACGGCCAATGCATTGGGTAACGTGCTGAGAAATGATAACCGATATCATACGTAACAATAGAAAGGCGCTCCGAACTTAATCTGCGTTCAAATCGCAAATATAACCGACCGTCAAAGATCTGGAGAGTCAAAACAAACAAAAACCGAACAGTGAACCTTGATGGTCGACGGATCTTCGTGCCTTAGTCAGAATATTACAAAAGAGGTGTTGCCCCTTAACGTAAAAGAAACGAAACATAAGCTGTACTCGTTTACCATGCTATTCCCTTGCTTGTGTAATTCCAAAAAAAAAAACAAGATGCGTCTGCCAAACAGCACATTGTGCACTCGCGGTGCGCTTTGTGTCCGCACGAAGAACAACACACCCTTCTTTAGGCTAATAGGCAACGATTCGCCCTGCGAACGGATCCTTCAAATAATAATCTGCGTTACGCGCCAGTTTCGAAGATGTCATCGTGATAATTAGTATTCGGTGCAAATCAGCAAAACAAAAAAAAACAATAAAATATTGTGTCATTTTTTTAAGAGGCCCTTTGGTCGATTGATCCTGCTTGGACATTCGTTGTGGCCTTACGCTACTCTCGACGTAGTTCTCGTTAAGGACCGGAAGGGTGCGATTCACTACTTCACAATGTTCAATCAATTTATAGCACTATTTTCATTAACTCTGATGATCCTAAAGTTTGTATTTGAATTAAACAAAAAAAAAAATGTAATATTTATCGATAGTGCAATTGCGTACGCTCCTTATGAGTGTGTGAAATGGGTTATGGGTAAGCGATCGGAGCTGGCGATTTATGAACTCAGGCGACACAGAATAATATGATAACATAAAATTACAAGTGGCTATGAAAATTTTCAATAAAAGGTACAGTAGCTTTGAATGTGTGAATGATATTTATCAAGCGTAATGTCGGTATTGTAGGAACGGATTATCAGAGGTGCATCCTAGATTTGTTATTGCCCAAATGAAAATTCAGTTCTAGAATAGTTCGTAAGTAGGGGGTAAGGTGAAAGGCGATTTGGGCAATGAGGTATATTGCTGACGGGCAATTAAGTGCCGGACATTTATCGTCAGATATACTGGTTTCGGGAATTTTGTCGTTAGGCATTTCTTCGTGGGCATTTTGCCTGGGTGATTTAATCGTGATACGATCACATACTCCTAACGTTATAATGAATGTTGAGATAATTAATATACCTATTTTAAGCCAAACTTCGACCTAAGAATGGCTCAACATTGGATCCAAGGTAAAGCAAACATAAGCATATTCAGTTCTTTTATATCGACTCTACTAGGCGATTACAAAAGTTCGTGCCCGATTTTCATAGATGACAGAAGCATGCACTTTTGAGTGTGCTGATGTTTCTTTTATAGTTATATTATTAACTGAAAGTTATCTAAATGCGTCGCCAGTCAATATAACCTTTAAAAAAAAGTTTATTTAAATTAATTTGTGTGCAGGGTTCAAATTGAGTTGAATTTCCAATTGAAAATGAAAAATGAAAAGTTACATTTTCGTGATGTTATGTTATATGAGTTTAAAAAAGGGGTGAGTGTTGCACTGCAACAAAAAATATTCAAGCCGTTTATTTGGATCGTGCTCCTGCTCTTAGGACAGTTAAAAAGTGGTTTAGTCGGATTGTCGAAATGGTGACATCAATCTAAGCAATAAACTTCGTTCTGGCTGACCTTCCGGCATTGATAATCACTTTATTTGTGATTTAGTGAACAATAATCGACGGTTTGAAGTTCGACTGCATTTCGCCACTTAAAGCAACTTGGATTCACTTCGAGACTCGATATTTGGGTTCCGCACGTTTTGACAGAACGGAATAAACTTGATCGTGTTTCCGTAGCCATTTCTCTCTTCACCCGTTAACAGAACGAACCTTTCTTGGATCAAATAATAACTGGAGATGAAAGATGGGTTATGTATAACAACAGAATAAGAAAAAGAAGTTGGAAGCATGTAAGTGAAAAAGCAAAATCTACGGCTGAGGCTGAATTGCATCCAATGAAAGTGTTGTTATGTGCATGGTGGGATTGCAGAGGAATAATTTTTTACAAGCTTCTTCACGTGGCCAAACAATAAATGCAGAGAAGTACTGTGAGCAACTAACCCAACTCAATGTTGAAATCCAAGCAAACGTCCACATTTGGTCAATCGATAAGGCATCATTTTCCACCATGACAACACTAAACCACATGTCGCTCATCAGACACTGCAAAAACTTAGGGAGTTAAAATGGGAAATTCTCCAGCACCCATCGTATTCCCCTGATCTTGCCCTTTCATATTTTCATCTGTCTCGTTCTTTGCAAAATAATTTGTCTCCCTAAGTTACGACTTATTTTAAAGAGAAATTACGCAGTGTTTAGAAAGAAGGAATTCAAATCTTGTAAAACATTGGAAGACAGTTATAGAAAATGATGGAGAGTACATTATTGATTAATAGATACTATTTTTCATGAAAATGTGTTGTATTTCATTTGGTTTCAAATCGGGTACGAACTTTTGCAATTACCTAATATATGTGGAACGGGGCCTCAGGCTGACGGTACGGGCCTGACCCAACCCCCACGCAGCAAGGATAGGTCGGCCGGGGGGCCCAGTTGGGAACGGAGAGGCACGCGTGGAGAGGACAGGAGACGTTTTTGTAAAAAATAAAGTCGCAATATCATTATCATTGCAATAAGTGTTCCACTGTATTATCTCGGCACTCTGAAAAGAATCCCACATATATTGACAACTATATTGATACAAACTTGACTTTATAATAGAGTGAGTATTTATCTTTCATAAAAATAAAGGTATCATCATAATAAAATTGTTACAAAAACTATTTGTTTAATGAAATATGCGGTAAACATGTTGTCAACGAGATTATATCTATATACGTATCTATATGAGTTAGGTACATTTTTGTCTATCTGCTAAGTAAGTATGTCAAACAGCGATAATTATACAAAATCCATAAAATTCAGATATTTTATTTAATTTTGGCTTAAATAAAAATCATTTACTGTGAAATTTTATAATGATAACTTCTCTGTAACTTAAATATTTAAATTATAAAAAGTCTAGTATCTTTGTTTCATATAGCCCAGCGGTAAGAACGTTAGATTGCTACCCAAAAAACTAAGGTTCAAATCTAGTTCTGGATATAAGTTTACAATCGTTGATAAAGTGCGAAATAACTAAATTGGAAGCAGAGTAGATTCTCCCGAACTGTTATGCATTCAAGCCCAACGTGAGGCCTCCGATTGAGGCTCAGGTACCGACTTTGCGATGAGGCTGTTGTGGGGTTAACCAGCACGGACTCTCCGAAGTGTGCGGATAAAGCGTAAGAACGGCCATTGGGTAGGGCAGATAGCGTCGTGGTTGAGGTTTCTCTCCGTATCTGGGTCTCTCCCCCTATTGGCAATCGCCGAAACCTGGAGAGCCACGCCGGAGGGCACCGACTGGATCATCGTCGGGGCTTGACGTCGCCTAACGTCATAAGAGGGTATCAGCGAGGTAGGGGCGGGTAGAGCCAAGCAGATTCCGAGCAGCAGGGATTGCGCTCGATGGAATGCTTCCCACCCGCATCTGGCATTTAAGGGCGAGGGAGTTGTAACTTGGTGTTACAGAGCTGGAGGGGATACCACCTAGAAATGACCAGGACTTATCAGGCCGGATAGTGGATTCGATGGCACAGTAGCAAGAGTATCGGGTTCGATTCCTGATCGGAACTTCTAATTTTTCGGAAATTCCTAGCTCTTTAGCACTTCCTGGCAGCCCTGAGGATAAATTAATTATAGAGGAGGCGAGCCGGGCACCCCGTTATAATATTTGCCCAAAATTGGCAGAATTTATTCTACCAGACTATATAAATAACATTGGCGATTCTGGAGCTTAGTCTGGTAATCAATGTTGGCCCTATTTATAAAAACTTCTATAAGCAATTCTGGGTCAAGCTTGGCAACAAATTTGTCGGTGTTATCATTTCACCAAAGACTCAAGCTTGGCTATCGAACTTGAACCAAGTTTTATTAATATAGGGCCATACTTTGGCCGAATATCAATTTTTGCTTGGGTATCTATTCCCTCTCCTATTCCTATATCACTCTGATCTATTTTTGCGGAGCAGGGGATACGATTATCTTTGCAAGGGAGCCCTAGTGGCCCTATGCCTGACTATTGGCTATGGCACTATATGCAATTTGGTTAATCACTGCGAGGATTATCTATTAGATAAAAACAAATTGGCGTCAGTGTAATAGTTTTTAGGGAGACTCTAATAATGATCGGGAATGATGATAGACATCTTAACGGAAAGCCCTCATCATCGGAAAAAAGATTGACTTGCAGGAGAAGTTTTTCCTCTAATGGTTGTTATTACCATTAAAGGATTATCCTTCAAGTGATTGTCTCTGATTAGTACACTCATTATACATGAGTACTGAGAAGGTAGCTAAACTGCAACGTAACAATATTTATACATTTTCTTTATACCATTGGATAGATGAGACATTAAAGTATTTCAGGAAGCCTTTAGGATTTTTTGACAAACTCATTCGATAAATAAGAGGCTCAAAGTTTAATAAAAAAACTGCATGCAAATCTAATTTTTTAAATACCATAACTTTGAATAAATTAATAATTAAAAAATTGTTTACGATAAAAATGAACGTGTTGATATCATACTTTATCAACAATTTTTTAAAATTAGAAAATATTAAAAAGATTTTTAGATACCGCGCCGCTTCGTGACTCACGCTGAGTACATCACCCGGCCGATTCGACACAATTCTTATGACGCGCTCAGAGCTTCAGTTGTACCTGAAGGGTTAAGAAAGTATTTCATTTACGAAAGCAAATTATTCATTTGTTAGTAAACGGAGGGTGATCAAACGAACATGTCAAAAGTTATTTCCCTACCATAATATAAGATGGCGTCAGCAGTATATGTCCCTAGCAGCATTAGAAAATAGACAAGTGGTAAATTTTATCCATGGATTCTTTTCATACGTATAAGGTCACTGCAATGAGTGAACTAAGTGTATAGCAAACACTTCTCCTCGTGGAAACATACTTCCAGAGGGGGAAGTCAGTATAAACAGTTATTATAGCTTTCCATAGCAAATATGGAAAATAGAAACCTCTGACAGAAGTCTTAGAACGTAAATATTGAAGTAACCTAACATCCTCTTTGTCATTATTTTTCAGAGTTCTTGACAAATCCTTAAGGCAAATGCTCCTATTAGTGGCAGTTTAAGAACTGCGACACAGAAATTTGAAATATTCACGAAACTATTAATATCGGGTCTTCGAAATGAATTCTGCTCTGACAAGGACATTTCTGGCTAGCCAAAACATCTCAATATGACTCATTAACTATATTCTTTCGGAAAATGTGGCTAAATGAAAAAATAATTGTGGTTGCTCCTATTAGTGGCAGCCTCGATACTGACTTACTCCCATTAATGGCCACTGTATATACCCATTAGTGGCATTTCCTATGAAATTCGTCTATAACCTCAACCGGATAAAATGTATTAAGAATAATAGCAATATGTGATTGGCAAATTTACAGAAAACAGATAATTGTCCAATAAGTAAGCAAGTGAATGATTCTTGATTCTTTTGAATAGGGAATAGGAATTAGTTTTAAACGAAAGTATCAAATGTTTAAAACGTTGTCGATACCAAGAATATTTATATACTGAACATAAATCATGAAAACGTGACAATTTTCATATAATATTTTAGATTTAACTTTTTAAGAATTCTGTAGATTTAATTTTGTTTCATTATAGATTGATACTTTCTGGATTGTCCATTGGAGCTTTGAGTTTCGAACAGCTTGCTCCTTCGTTTGCCAACTCCAGCTTAGCTTTCTCCTTCTCTTTTCTTTTTTTTTTTCATTGGCTGCTTTCTCTTTCGACTTTTGTCTTTCTTGTATTTGTTGTAATTTTCTCTTCAACTTTTTCTCCGCTGATTTTTCCTTCTCCTTTTGTTTTTCCTCCTTTTTACGCAGCCTTCTGTCCTTCTTCTCAACTATTTCTAGGCGTTTTTGAGCTGCAACTTCTTGTCTGTGCTTCTTGCGCTTCTCCAATTCGTCTTTCTCTTGTTCTTTTTTCAAAATTTTCTTGAGAATACTGGTTATCTTGGTTGCTCTTTAATCCATCACATGCTTTCGTCTTCCTGGTCTTCGCTGAATTCCGTAATATTTTTTTGCTGCGTTTGGGTGGATCAGGCCAAAACAATGCTCAGTCGAACGCTGGCGCAATATTTTTGAAAGCGGTACTTGTTCCTGATACTGGTTCATTATTGGTTACATTATACATAGAATATTGACAGTGAGCATCAGCGTCGGTTCTAGCCTCCGTTCGAACTTCCAATGGCATCTCCGTTGGAAGGAAGATAAAGTCATTTGCTTCAAAAGAGCTTAACGATTTCAGCGAACATTCTTTTTGCAACAGTGAGTCTGCATCATCTACTTAAAAGTACAATATAAAAAACAAAATTTTTAGTACAAATATGTTAAAAAATTATATAAATTTCAGCACACAACAGAAATTACGCCGATGACTCTTACCGCTTGCAATATTCGGTAGCCGAATTGGTACGTCATTACCCTGACAACTTTCTGCTTCGCATATTGTGCCGATATCCGCGGGCCCCTCACCGCTGCATATGAACGTATTTTCTACCAATTCCTTGTCGTTAGCGACTATCTTCAAGGGATCTCTCAGTTCTTCAAAAACATCGATGCACTTCGTTTCGAAACACGCTTCTCAAAATGCTTCTATCAAATTAACGTTAGCTGAATAAACTTCGTTATCAGAATATGTATCCTGAGAAACTATGAGACTACCATTATCATTAGAATCAACGTTATCATGAGTATCCGTTACAACGATTTGCAGAGTTTTACGATCGATGTCCATTTGCTGAATCTCGATCTCTGATTCGCACGAAATTGACGGATTGGGACGGAGATTTTGTGCAGAATTTTCGGGTAATTCTGTGTAAAAGAAATTGTACTTAGCAGCAAAGAAATATTAAGTAGTAAGAAATAGTTATGGCAGTTACTCTTTCTCGTTTTGGGTTAAAAAAAAAATGCGGACTCGTCCTAGTTGAACACTCCCGAACCATCGATGTCACCAAGTCCTTTCTCATCGAGGTATTCTTTCACTTCTAAATACCATCAACGCAGAGCATCCTCAGTGATAGAGCCACGGCATTTTGTCAAATTTTGAGGAGTTCTTTGAGATAATTTGGGGTGTCGTGCAAGGAACCCTTCAAACCGCTTTCGGCCCGGTCGATTATTTGTGAAGGGGTTGCCACGATTCAACGCTTTTACCAGTTGCTCCACGCTGTTTATGAGCTGAGTCTTCGTAACTGGAAAGCCCATTTTGCTGACGTGTAATATCCATGTCACTAACCGTTTTTCTTCGCAATCCAACACCCTCGGCGGACCCGAGTTCTTATCGATAGGGCGTTTTCCCTTCAACTTACAGTCTAAGGTAACTCTTAGAATACCATACTTTATACTGACGCCTCTAACCGATCGTTCTGATTTTACAGCAACCAATGCGTTGTTAAGATCTTTTTGACTATATCGTTTTCGAATTTTCTGTTTCGGCTTCACCTTCCCCATAACTTATCTGCTAAAAAACAAATCATTTACTTGATAGAACGTTTTTTGAACTAACGATGTAATTAATCAGTCCATGCTGTGTCGATATGCTTAATTTCAAGAAAATGATCTCTGATGACTCTGCAAAAGCTTCTATCGCAGACTTGGCAAGCTTATGTCCGAAAAATAACTCTGCGCTGTATCGATATGTTTGAAATGCTTGAAAAAAATGATTGCTCAAGCATTTCTAGTAGATCAACATAGTGTAGACTAATTTTTTAAACATAAGCTTGCCAAGTCTGCGATACAAGCTTTCGCAGTTACACCGAGGATCGTTTCACTGATAAATCAACAATTTGAGGCTTAATATTCGATCATACTTGTCTTTCATAAAATGCGCGAGAATGTTATCTAACTTATATTCAAAATGACTTTCAGCCGGCCACTAATGGGGTCTATAGGCATTTCATATATTCCTAATAGTGATCTCCCGAATATTTCCGAAAAGTATAATTTAGGCATGTTTTTTGAGTCTGCATATGATATTTGGGTCTATATAATTATTATTGTTAATTTTTTAAGCGATTAGTAACATCTTATTAACAAAAATATTACTATTTAAAAGTGACGGTGTTCTTAACTTATCTCTTAACAATTTCGTGTTACACGCTATGAACGTCGGTACGCGACTGATAAAACAATCGCTCGTCACTTTTTCACTGCGCTATTTGATAGGATATATTTATTCTAAATTTCATTTATAATACAGAAAAATGTCACTGGAACGTCCAGAAAAGTCAATATAACACGAAACATCGTAAATCTGCCACTAATAGGAGCACTTACCTTACATAGTTCACGTGTCTGAAAGCAATGCACCGAAAGCAATGGCGCACACTTTGAAAACATTATGCACAAAATTGCCACCATTTGGTTACACATTCATGTTATTTAAAATAAAATAGTTCTATTCTGTGAAAAGTTATTTTTATTTAATTTTTGACATATTTGTTTGGACACCCTGCATATATAGTAAAAGTTTATCAAATATTAACTGAACATTACTAAACAAAATTAACAAGGATTTAGTTGATTTATATTACGTGGAGCTTGTGCACGTCATAAAAGATATAGGAAATGGGCGAGAAACAGAGCTACACCGCGAGATCCACAAGGCAACCTAACATTTGCATCGAGCGTGGACTCAACTTAGCATTAATAATGTGTATTAATTCCCTTCGTGGTTTATATTTTGTATTTTGTATTTTACAAGGAGTGACCGGTCCCGTAAGGAAATCGACACGAAAATTAAGCCGCTATAGGGCTCATGAAATACCAACGACGGCCTCAACAAAGACGCAATACTCTACTGGCGTCACGTAGCCAACAGGAGGAGGGTTGGCACTACCGCAGAGCACTACTGGAGAAGGTCGCCTACGCAGCAAGACGCCACGATATTCTACGGGATTCTGGATGCGTCAGGGGGTAGCAGTGGTGGCCTGAAGCCGCGCAAAGAGGAATAGGGTGCACAAGTGATTCCTGCCCCGTCATAAACTGCAATCGCCCAGAAGAGAAGAAGATGCTGGGATCTATTTTTCTTGGATCGAAGAGAATAATTGAAGATCGCGGGTGAATTAGGCGACGTAGGGGATAACGCGAATTTGATTAGGCTCAAGGGGATATTCCTCCAGGCCACGAGGGCACGTTAGCGGACGAGGGTTCGGGTAGCATCGTTTGTAGTGGCCAAACTTACGAACGGAGTGCGAAAGGTGTCTAGTTGTTTAAATAGAGTGAAATTGAGTGAAAAAAGTGCGGAATGGATAGGGAAGGTCTAGAGGAGTTTGAGAGAGCGATACGGGGTGAGTGACGCTAACGAGTCGTAGTAATTTTGTAACTGATCGAGATAAACGGGATCGTAAATTTGGCTGCTCGATGTTTAACCCAAACAGCACGCATGACCTTCTGCTTGCACGATCGACGTGATTCGATACTTGCTAATACGCTTCCGATCTGGAGGGTCCGTTATCTCGCATCAAAGTTCTGTTTTTAACTTTTTATTTGCTTTCCTGATCAGTCCACGCTACGCGAGTTATGATGACTACAGGAGCATTACCGATAAGATACAGACACCGGAAACCGAGGTGTCTTCATGCAGAACGATCGAGAGGAAGCCAGTGAGAATTGACAGCTGAATTGACCGAAGGGCATTCGCGTATATTCGATATGTCAATTTTCCACATTGAACGCTGTTTTTTTCAATGAATTCTGGGTCCATTTCTATCTGATGGAATCCGGATGTTAGGTCAAGAGTTGTGAAGTATTGGCACCTTCCTAACTTTTCTAGAATATCTGAAATATTTGGTAACGGGTGTCGATCATCAATAGTTTTCTCATTCACCTTCCTATAGTCTACCACGATTCTCCATTTCTTCTTCCCACTAGCATCTT
>JARQSV010000390.1:29344-56515 GCA_030142285.1 Calameuta idolon
CTGCGAGCCGTGCCCTGTACAGCCGGTTGCCTATACGTGGCGCAAGACTCGACCGAGTCTCTTGATAATCAAGGTCCGTGCCAGGAATTCCAAAGTACTTACTTCGAACGTACTAATAGTATTCTAATACTACTTATATGCTCGTCATTAAGCTTTTACCATGATTGTTTTTGACGAATTACTGTTAATATGTTCTATATAGAAAGTTGACACTGATTTTGAGTTTGATGACTGGCATAACGAACGAAAATGTATATAAAAAATGCACGGACCCGCCAAGTAGTGCACGACAAGGAATCACCTAAAATTTTATTAATTATTAAATGACCATTAAATCATAATGAACTACAGTTAGCAGAAGTAATGTAAAAGATTAGCGAAAACGTTATAGGAAATTTTGATAATACAATTAAAATGATGGTCCAGTGCTAGATCATATAATGGGACTTATGTACTTGGCCTTAATAATATGATCTCAATACTTTTTGCTAGAGGAATTCACAGCACTCCTGTACTTGCCGTAGCTTTTTACACATAAGTATTTTTTGAGGGATATCGTAGTTATATCGTAGTGCAAAGAATACTAACGTCAGTCCTGCTGCGCAACACAAAATGAACAAATGTGTACTGTAGTATTTCATATTGTAGTAGTAAAATAAAGCTTTTTGATCCTATTAGTGTGCGCCCTAATAGGATGTACGTTTATGTTTCATAATAGGCAATAGATGGTGTATCGACTTAGTATCGTCATTTTGAGTCGACGACAATAAATGCGACAATAAATCTGAGTTACCTTTGTATATTAGAATGCTACGATTAAGCAAGAGATAATGATCGCATTATATTCACACAATACATATCACATCTTGATATTCACTTTCCGCCCCACGTATTTTATACAGTGATAATATCAAGCCAGTCACAAAGATAAATATTCGATGAACAATGAATGAGGTTATCACGGTTCAACAATAAACTTTTATCATTGCGTAATGATAAATGCATATCCGTAAACGATAGAAGCATCCAAGCGAATATTGATTAATTTTAACGATAAATGATCGTAAAAAATATCTTGATCTTATCCAAAAAGCAAACATGCCAATCAACTGTTACCTGCCTATTACGTTCCCACGTTGTAGCCCACGCTAATCTGTAATAATATTTTCCATTTATATGCATACGTACCAAATAGCTGTAGCCCAAATTCTATTTTTCCTTTGAATTTATTTCCATGAAATTTGTCTCACTTCCCTTATCACTCGTGAGAGAATAGTACCAGTTAAGTATAAATAATAACAGCGCTGGCGTGTGACATTCGCATTAACGGTGACTTCGCTCCGGTTTCGGTAGCTTTGACAGTAAATTAAATGAACTTGGCGAAAAAGAAAATAAGAAATCTTATAATATTACAATTGTTGTCATATTCTAAAGTCGATCATTAATCTGTTAATGTTTGTGTATGTTTTATTTGTCGCAGCTGATTCGCATTTCCTGTTGATTAACCCAAGTAATCAACAGCATGATATAAAACCATCGGGTAAAACAAAGACATAAACGGGATTACCCAACTGTAGAAGTCGAGGATGATCTGGCTTCGATATTTTATTTGTATCCTTTTGTTTTCATACTCTTATACGGTGTTGATACGAAATCCTGAGGTACTCAGTCGAGATCTCGAACGGAATAGGAAGGAACGACTCTTGGAGAAGTTCTTGATGGACGCTAACAGTCATTTGATGCAGAACTGCCCTAGCCGACAAACGAGCATAATCGCTCCAAAGGATCAGCTTCTAAGGGATGCAGCACCGATTTTCAAGAGCAGACCTTATTTTGTCGGCACCAATTCTAAGGTTATGGTTCAATCGCGTGAATATGCAGAGGAGAACTGCGTCTTCGTCTTTGTCGATACTATCGACTGCGATTACTTGTCAGCGACATTCAGCCACCTATCGAGCAATTACGGCACCAAAGTGCACATCTTATCGACAACCTCTGTACCAGTCGATGAAGTAAATAATATCTTCAATTTGATGTATGAGAAGTCATTTCAAAACGTCATTGTCATATTCCTGGACCACAACGTGTTCAAAGCGTTCCAAGCGTTTTATTATACAACGGATTGCAGAAGGGAAATAAGAATATCATATGTTTGGCATCACAACGGTGAACTTGAAAAGTATTATTACCACGACTATTCCCCGCGAAATTTAAACAAGTGTCCAGTTCCTATTTCGACGCTGCCCACAAAGGGCAGTATAAATATTCGCGAATATCCAAACGGCACTCTGGATATTTTAGGTATGATAAATAATGAAGGTACGATAAAGCTTCATATTAAATACGATCTATTTCAAGGTGGTCTTGAAGGAAATTTAATACTAATGTTTGCCGAAAAACTCAATTTCACTGCTACTGTTAAATATCCTGAGATACAAGTGCGGTATGGTACAATGAATAATAATACCATTGTTGGTCTAGTGGGCGATATTGCAAATCTGAAATCAAAGATAGCAATCGGAAAATTGTTGTGGAATGTGAAAAGACGTGCATTTACCGACACCACGGGAAGTTATAGTCACGAGTGTGCAGTGTGGGCGATTCCGATTATAACTGCTTCCAGCCCGTCTGTCCTCTATTCGGAATTCAAGGAGTATCTATGGACCGCCTTTCTCTTGTCAATTATATTCGGCTGCGTCTTTATCTATAGCATAACTAGAATTGCATCAGGTAAGATAGACACATACATATTGCACATATTTAATGGATCTTTTTTAAAATTTCTATTGTTTCCAGGTGACCGGGAAAAAAAAAACTGTATGGAAATCTCATTAGACGTAATATGCTCCACCCTTGGAATTCCACTTCACCGTCTACCAGGTGTTCAACCAGCAAAAATCTATTACCTTTTATACATCTTTTACGCAATGGTAATGACAGTCGCGTACAGGACGTCTTTGGCCTCCATATTGGCCGTGAGGAATAACGTGCAGCTTATAAAGAGCGTCGAAGATATTGTCAGATTGGGCTTAATTCCAGGAGGAAACAGAAATTCGCTGACCTTCTTAAAGTATCAAGAACAAGAAAATTCTTACATATCTTACGCGATAAAGCATTACGAAGTTATTCCGGACCTTGAAACTGCACTGGATAGGATTAAGCATAAAAAAGATTTGGCATATGTCAAACACCTTTCGACACTCCAATATTACAAGCGAAATTTAACCTTATCCGGAAAGGAAATATATTTCGATTGGCTTGACTACTGCATACTGTCGTACCATTCCGTAGTCCTGGTTGAAAAGGGTTCAGCATTGACTAAAGAATTAAGTCATATTATCGTAAGACTGAAGGAATCTGGATTTATCCAGTTATGGAATAGTGCAAATGGAAAGGTCGATACTCGACATACGTATATGATTAATACGAAGATAGAAAAGCTCACATTGCCACAACTGCATTCAATATTTCTATTTTACATATCGGGCATAATATTGTCCGTGGTCACTGTAATTTTGGAAATAATATTTGATAAATTTTTCAGATACCATCAAATGACACTCTAATTAAATATTTAAATTATAAGACAGTTTAAAGTTTTTCATAACCACGCAGTACCCGCTTCTTGGAACGTATACTTAATCATTTATATTTCACTACATAATAGACTTTCCTGTTGTACTGAAATTAAGCTTTCTGATTTACGTAAGGATGGATGTTCATGTTTCTTAATTATTTGAAGGAGATATATCCAGCTGAAATCGTCGTTTTGAATTAACAATTCGGTTGTCAATCACAAGTGTTCAATCAATTACCAAACTAAATGGATTCTTCCTTAACAATAAATATTGTACATATCTGTCTGTAAATAATGATGGAGTTTTTTCCGCAATAATAGTCGGCTACGAAAGACACTGAGACAAAAAACAGTTCTCGATTAGAGATTCTTTAGAGATTAACACTAAACCTACCATCGAGCGGTCATTTGACCGTTTTAAAGCCAAAAATGTGTATATAAAAAATTGTCAGTAGGTTTAGTGTTAACTACAGAGTCTGGATCCCACGATGTCCTGGTGACGCCGGTCACAATCAAAATGCCGAAGTCTGACTCTCCCTGGAAATTTCTACAGAAATTCGATATCGTATACTTACGGCGAACTGTGACTGATTACACAAGGTGTTCCGCGATGAAAAAAGTAACCGTTGTCAGTAATTGAGTCTGTATCGTAAGATTGGAAAGTAACGACAAAAAAGTTGTTCATGGTGAAACCTCATCGACAAATATACATCTTTTCCTATCTGTGATTTTTCTTTTGGGATGGTATGTCCGTAATATATGAAACTTACAGAATACAGCAAGAGACATCGTGAGTGAAGATAATACACGTCAATCTTATCGATACAATGATTAATTTAATTAAAAATTGAGTAACAACTAATTACAACAGATCTAAACACTAAATAACAATAGCGGGTGAATTTGTACGCGTTACATTTTTATTGCCACTCAGTACAGATCTCTTCCCTCTCGAAACGAACACGGCCATATTTCTTTTATCATGAGTTTTTCAAGGATCTGCAATAAAAGCCGAAAATTTGCAAAAGTCTTTCCAATATTAAGCACAATTGCCACCTTGAAATCATGTAGACTCATCGTTATTGCAATTTTGCCAAAGGAATCTTTCGTACCCAATATCCGTGCCGTTGCGAAGTACAGCTTCCATTCCGCGTTATTCTAAATTAAATTCTACCCGCAGCTACGATCTCGTCGAATTCTGCCTCGTGCTCTGAAGTTGTCAACATATACTCCGGAAGTGTCACACCCAACTTCTTGTCATACCTTGGCTTAGTAACAGCTTTATAATCATAAGGTTCAGCTTCTTTTTGTTCTTCCTCTTCTTCTTCGTTAGCTTCTTCCTTAACGTCCTCCTTTTCATCGGCTGAATCCTCTTCATCCTCAGCAGGCTGCTCCCTCTTGACATGCCTTCGACTGGCAGACGCTGATGGTTCTTCGTAAACGACTTCAGGACGCTCGTACTTGGCCTCCGTCTTCTTAGAAGTGTCTGCCTTTACGTCCTCCTTTGAAGGATCCATCTTGAATTCCTTTACTTCCTGATAAGTCAATTTGTTGTTGGAAGCTTGCGGCGCAGCTACGAACATGCATTCTTCTTTTTGGAAGTCATTTTCATCCGTGCATTGATAACAGGTCATCTGATCTCTCATTATCTTCTTACACTTGGATCTGTCTTCCTTCTGGAACTCTTGCATGTATTTTTCAATTTCCGCCTTCTTAAGTGCAGTGTCGTAGTATCCGGGAATAGAATGTTCTGAAGATTTATCTGCAGAATTTTGCTTCTCCTCGTTATTACTTCCTATTTGATCAGAGCGCTTAGGTTTGTCTTCCGTGTTCTCGGCAACGTATGGCTTATCATCCGCTGTAAAGTCGAAGCCAGTAACATCTGAGAAACTAGGAATGTATGAATTGTGAGGAGCAGACTCTCCTTCGGCGTAAGAATTCTTGTCTCCAGTCTCCGTAGGGCTGCCGAAGGAGGCTGCTTTGCTGAAGGAGAAAACTTTGTCCTTCGGTTGGTAAGCGTATGAACACTGTTCGAAATTACCGCCAGTTTTTGGATCAGTACAAACAGTACAAGTCATCGAGTCCTTCGTTACTTCCTTACAGTCATCACCCTTCTTGGCCTTTGCCGCAATTTTCTCAGACTCAGACTGAACGTATTCTTGACTTGATGGTCCATAAAGATCACTATCATAGCTATCGTACCCTGAATTCGAACCACCCCGTTTGTAATTGCTGCTTGGCTTTTCCGAAGAATCTTCATGACTTCCATAACCTTCATAACTTGGAGTGTCATCACTGTACGCGGATGATTTACTGGGCGCAGTCCTACTTTCCTCTGGTTTATTCTTACCATCGTTTTCGGCATGAGGAAAGGCAAAGGTCTTGGACCTAGTGAATTGATAAACCTTGTCATTTGGTTGACGACTGTAGGAACATTGCTCGTAATTGCCACCAGTTTTTGGATCCTTGCAGATGGTACAAGTCATTGAATCCTTGACAACCTTCGTGCAACCTGCGGTGGTCGCACTCTCTTCAGAACCTTCGTCGTCGTCTTTCTTATGTGATTGCTTATTCTTGGCGCTATAATCGTAGTAGTCATTCCCTGGATAAGTTTCCTTTGATTCCTGGGCAGCACTGGGTGAGCTGTAACCCGAATTTTCTGTAGATGATTCTTTCGCACGAGGTGAGGAACTCTGTGCACCACCATGGGTTTCGTAATTGTTACTTTTAGCGCTAGGCGTCTTTTGAGTCTCATCTGGTTTCTCTAGTGTCTCAGGATTTCCAAAAGAGCTTGACTTGACGTACGAGTAGGCTTTCTCATTAGGTTGAGCAATGTACGAACACTGCTCGTACTTTCCATTAGTTTTTGGATCCTTGCAGACCATACAGATCATAGAATCCTTAATGACCTTTTCGCAATTCTCAACCTGTTTCTTGTATTCAACCGGCATCTCGTGAGTAGCCTCAGGCGTGAAGAATTCCTCGCCAAACATAAACGGCTCACTGAGCTTTCCATCGATACCAGTGATCGGCAACCCCTGCTGTTTCTTCTCTACGTTCGTGGATTCTGCATTAGCGTTGGATCTCCTATATCTGAAGCTGGATGGTATCTCGACATACTCATCCAGTCTTCTAGTAGCCTGAGGCTGAGACACGTACGAACAGTGTTCGTAGGTGGCGCCACTCTTTGGGTCCTTACACTTGTAGCACGTCATGGCATTTCGCCTATGACGCTTGTTTCCTGTTGCCGGCACTGTTTTGGTCTCCTGACAAAAGGGCACGCCCGATTTCAATACAATCTCCTTATACTTTTCATTGTCCTTGTCAGTTATGGTATAGAAGGGTGAGATAGCTTTTTTGAAGTTCTTATCTTCTTGAGGAACTTTCTTGGTACTTGCTGCGAACAGAGCTTCGGCTGGATTTTCATAACCCGCACGATGACCTGACTCCGGCCCGACGTAGCCACCCTGATTATGCTCTTCGTAATTTGGTACTACTTCGGAAGACGCCTGTGCGTATGGGTTAGTGTAGTCTGTGAAGAACCATGGCTTTTGGTGCGTGTCGCCGTTTCCATGGAAACTGAAGGTCTTGTAGTGTTGATAATGGAAATTGGCGCTTGCGGCAGAGATCACTACTGCCAGTGAGATGTACGCCTGTAATATACGTAAAATTATAATCGTTAGGACAAATTACAAGTGACACATTATTATTTAAGCCTAACCGAAAGAACGATGTAATGTCTGAATCATGAAAGTAATACGTCGATTAAGAAAGTCATCAGGCAATACATCAGTCGTGCGTGAACCGAAGGCATTCACGTGTAACTACTGCGCACGGATGAATTGTGAAATTTCTTGCATGTCAAGGTTCATAAGATAAGAGATTTCAGGACAATTATTTACCATATGGAATCCAATAATGATTCTTATACAAAGAAGATCAGTGATGTTAATTAAATTCTCAACAAGTCTTCCCATACGTATACTCGATTAACAATAATTAATATTATAATGATAATAAAAATTAATAACCAAATATTAATTATTAGCGAACAAATCGCCAATATGAAGGTGTTATAGAAATATTTTTATCTCTTGCCACTAAAAAAAAAAATAAAATATAATAAAATATAAGAAATACAACAGCGAAATCATTTTAACGAGATAGATGAGTGAACTATTTTTTAATAATGAATACGCAACACCTGTCTGAATTCACTAACCTTGCAGAGAGCCATCTTCTAGATGGCAGAATATTCACAGTCTCACTTGAATAAAATTTATTTATCCTGACTCAAGTTCCGGTTCGATGATCCACCACACATCCCACGAAATGACTAGGCTTCTCAATGGAATGGCTTTATATTGACTTGGGGAATGAAAGATCGATCCCCACTTCGATAGATTTTCATCCCCGGTCGACGGCCGAATTCGACGCGATCCTCCTCTACTGGAAGAGACAAAGATTTTAAAGACAACGGAGACGTCTGCAGTGAAACGTTTTAATCTGCGCTGCAACCGATCGGTTACCTAAACTGCCTACTTTATGTAATTCTCGTCGTGTATGAAAATGGCAACGGTCCGCAGAATAATTTCGTCGACCCGCGTACCAGTGACGCCTTTGATATTATGAAAGGAGGAACTACGATTGTCCATAATGGCGAAACGATTACGCACTTTTGAAATTGTCACTTTGTTTTTCGCTGCTATTCTTTGCTGTTAGAATGGACACAAGATGATGAATTTTTTATTTTATTTCATAAGTAAATCACCATAATTTCAAAATTCAAGACAGCATTTTCGATTTAATGAAAATTATTATAACAGTAATTCAGGAGACGATTCGACTCGACGTTGGACGTTGATCCTAATTATTTTTATTATTTAAAAATTATCTTTTTTTTTCCATGGTATTTAATTGCATATACGTAATAAAATTTGATTTCATCATTATTTGATGACATTAGAAGCAAATAAGAAAGTTGGTTCTTCAAATGAAATTCAAAAATGACAAAGAAAAAACAAAAACTGCTAATTGATTAAATCATGAATGATTTTACGTGTAATTTACTAGACATTCATTTTCTTTAATTAACACGTCTCTTAAAAATACGACTTATTACGTGCATTAAGTAGGAATGAAAGCATGCCATGACATAATGCCATGACTTTTTATTTAATTCGTGAAATAGCTTGATTCAGTGTTTGGATGACGAAGAGAGTCAGCGTATTATTTTCTTTAATACTGTCAAAAATTATTTCTCCACCGATACGTAACAAAGAGCACGTGGTGTAAATAAAGTATGAAAAAAAATGATCAATTGTAAATCATTCGCGAATCCTGCCAAATGATGAAAGCGAGCGCCTGCAGTTCGAAAAATCCAGGAAGCTCTGCTTCGCACGACGATGACTTTCTGCAATCAGCAAAGAGCAAAATCTGCGGCAGATCATTATTGGCACATTGATCAGTATCGAATCAGCAGCAAGGAAAGCGAAACACGGTCCAAGGTGAAAGCGCCGCAGGGCAACGACCGTTCAACACGATTCTCCTGGTATTTTGTTCTTTCCGAATACTTCAGCACATTTACAATAAGTGAACAGTAACAGTCAGTAACCACCGCGAGATTTGCCAAAGAAAAATTTGCGTGAACGAATATTTCATTGAAATAAAATCGGTACGGCTAAATACAAAGAGATGCGGAATTCTTTGTAATGCTAAAAATTATTACCTGAATATTAGGCATTCGAAACGATGTCTTCCTATCCTTTTACGACTATGCTTCTTCATTTTGCTTCCCGGAAGTTGTCATTGAGAAAACTGCAATTGATCTAACGATCAAATCATCGATCAAGGAATAAAGACTGTCTTGTGGTTGGAACGAGCAATCCAAGTAGCGTAGATCAATTTTCACTTATCGTTGGTGCACAGCAGACGGTTTTCATGGATGATCAATTTTGCGGTGTTTTACTGTAACAAGACTCAATTTTTTAACGAAATTCGCGAGACTTTTACGGAAACTACCTTTGCTCTGGTGATTGGGTTAGCTGTTTGTTCAATGATGTTTTTGTTTGATCATCTGAAACCTCACACTCTGCGCCATCCACGAAATAATCAGCACGCGAAGACTCTCTGATTCGATTGCGAGAAAATGATTGTCATGATTGAAAGTAGGTTTTTCTGCTATGCTTCATTACTAAATGACTGGCTTGTTACGACTGTTTTAATTATTTTACACAGGGTTACCTGTACCAATGACTACTCTAATCTACGATTGTACGAGTTGGCAACTTGAACGCGGAAGATTCGTTACTGCACAGATTTAAAAACAAAGAACTCTACGATATTTGTCAATTAATGGACATAACTTGTATTAGTCATACCTTCTATCAGTAACTTCGTAAATTTTCCATTGTTTTTAGATCATTTATTTTCTGCAGTGATACTCATAAGTGACTGTCTTCAAAAGGTGTATTCAGAATTTGTAAAATGCTTGCCTTCGTCTTTCAGGTTATTCAGTTTTCTTTGAGCAGGCGTGGATGACAATGAACTTCGTGTTTCGTCGTACAGATGGCACTGTTGGTTCATGGTTAGGACTTTGTTGGTAATGAAGAGAGCAGCAATTTTCTGCTTGAAGCATAACAAAAGGTACAGATTGATCCGAAGTATCAATATTGTGATATCTTGAACGGCAAAAGTGCCGAGTTATAACTAAACATGCACTGCGCTGGTGTCAAAACTGCTAGTAGATCTTATACATTCGGTATTATATTTATGTAAAATCGAACAACGCTCGACCTGTGATTCATAAAACTTTGACGCCAAAGGATAACCGCAAATGTGCTCCACGAGTAAGTACTCGTTAGTTAATATTTACGAAGCTTCGTATTGGAATAAATGTCTAATTGTAAGATAGAACTCTTTTTTTGTATCGTTTTCATTAAACTATTTGAAATAGATCATAACATGACGTGATCACGTGATTCATATAATTACTCAGAGAAATGGTAGAAAACTAGGGAACTGTCGATAAAAATCCTGTCTACGCTTGAAGAAGTTTGTACTTTTTCTTTTATTATTAGGAAAGCAAACGAAGAAATCAGAAATTATTATTCGTTAATAATCGTCAATAATTACGAAGTTTTAATCCTTAAAAGGAAGGTGTCTAGGATACACTGATATATGAGAGACACGTGTCCTTGGACCAGTTGGTTTCCCAATAAAGGAAACAGTCGGAGCTGGTTTAATTTCTAATTTTCCAAGACTCTTATGTATGTCAGACGTCCTGTAAAATCTTTCGTCCTGCTTTTTATTCTTGTCCTTGTCTTTGCTTTGATCGCGCTGATTAGCTTTACGCTTCCTGAAATATACGACTTCTCCAGCTAGAGTGATCATTGCTAATGCCAAACCAAAAAGTGTCGCTATGAAAACACCACCTGTGGAAAATATTATTTTTTAATCATTCGTGTATATTAATCGGATTATTCGCAAATGATATCACAAACCTAAACTCTCCAAAGTGATGCCCTCATTGTCATCAGAATTTGGACACAATCCTTTGAGCGATTGATTCCAATATTTCGATCCTAGTGATTCGAAATATCGATCTTTTTGAAGATCAAGAATACTGAAAATAAAAATTTCATTATTACCGAGGGCTAGTCAATATCGATGTTAAAGATGAAAATTTTTCGTTTCAAAATTTTGCATAAAGATCGCGATAAGAATGATGAATGATTTTAAAATAATTTTTTTAATAATTAACTAACTACGACTTAATAATTTACAGATTTTATTATACATTTTACTGATCTCTTCTTGAAGATGGCTTCCTTGTTGAACGGCAATTGCATATGGCTGCTCGGAGAAAACTTCGCCGACTTCAGTCAAGTTACAATTTCTTGTCACCTCGTACTTTATTTCCGAAGAATCGTGAATGAAAGCGAACTCGGCATTTTCACTGGCGATCACCTAAAATATTTATAGTATTCAGTTGGACGAAGTACGTGATAATTATGACCTCATGCTCATACTCATAATCATCGCCTTTGGTAAATTTGAAAAACTAACTTTTTGAAAACCTTCCTCCGCCGATGCTACGGGACCAGCTTGCGTGATGGCTTGAAGTATGTGACCATATTGTTCCTTTATCGGATAATCCCACACACGATATTCAACTTGATCGCTGGTACTGTTCAATGTGATTTCCTTCCAAACACTGATAGCATAAATAAACCATACGAGATTAAATAAAATAAAAAATATACATATTAAAATACTATTATACATAATATTTATATTAATATTTTTATACGTACGTATAGAGCTTATCCTCCGCATTTTTCATATTAATAAAATATTGATGAATAGTGGAATTTCGAACAACTGTATAATTTATTCGCGATTGTCGAGCCAGTTGTTCGAGTGATTGTACAGGTGACTACAAAAAAAAACTAGCATGAAATATTGAAGTTGAATTAAATTTCCCTTAAATAAATACACAATTCTATAGTCTAAGCTTGAGTGCTGTTTAAAAATTATTCAAAGGTTGATTGGGTGATTGGCTGTATTTCAGAAAAATTGCAACTTATATTCACGCAATTTATATAATTTAAAAGCAGGATGTGACTCAATACGAAATAAACGTACATTCTTTTTTTTCAGTCTGATACCAGAGAAGAAGATTGTCATTGTTACAATGAAATATGTATACCTGCATTCTCTCCACTGTAAGGAAAGCTGCCAAGTTGGCAGTAAAAGTAGCCAGCATTAATACAACGAAAAGCCAATAAGCAGCCACCAGAGTTCTGGAAGATAATGCTTTGGGTGCTTCGCCGCCACCTTGTGGCGTAAAGGAAGTCAGAGCAAACCAGAAGCTCTCCTTCAGCGTGAATTCTCTGTGATCAAAGGGAAAATAAAACACAGGAACTCTCCACATTATCTATACTGTACCTCGTGCAAGTCTGGTAAATCAGTGCAAGTGATTAATACATATGACTCTATGATGCAAATACGTACCTGCATGGATAAGGATAGAGACGCTTATTATTTCTTGCACTGTATGGTGAATATTTATCTAATAGCCAAATCATTATTCCAGTCACAGTAAGTGCTCCAACAATGCTCAACCAGACCTCGAGCCTCAAAACAGTCATGAACTTAAAAAGTGACGTCTTACGTACAGGTTTCCTTATGACTGCATCGATATAAAGAAAAATCAGTGAGGTATAATTAAAAAATTTTTTATAAACACATTACTCGTCTTTATACCAATTGAGAGTCCAGATTGTTCAAAATATGGAGCAACGAAATCAATGACTTCTTCGCGCTCAGAAGTCATCGTCAGTGAAGCCACCACAATGTCAGTTTCCTGTGTCATGTCAGACAGATACATAATACATGTATTAGTATTAGCATGGAACGCCAAAAATTCATATTAATTGAAACTCACCCCACGTGACAAATCGCCAACTAGTCCGTCCCATTTTCCATTTGGTAATTTCACCCCAAATTTTCCTGACTTTGGAATTACTATTTCGTAATCGAAATTCATTCCCTTTGCAAGTTCGCTTATAAAATCTATGCAATAACCTTCCCAGACTTCTTTGCCGTTACTGTCTTTTATCGGTTCACCTGTAACCGGGTCTCTCCTCAGACTCGACCAAGGAATCGACTGTATGCATTAATTTTAATTAATATTTTACAAATTTTTCAGTCTGAGAGTAAAGCAACTTCAATGATTTTCTACCTGAGTGGTTCCAACGCGAAAAAATCGTTTTGCCGGTTCTATGGTCTTCCCTGGTAACGTCGAAACTTTCTTTTCGATATTCCAATCGGCAAACTTCTCCAAGCTACCGTTACCATAAGTTTGCATTTCGATTTCTGCTTTATACGTTATTAATTGGATATCGGGAATATAAAATAGCGTGTCGTTCCCATTAAGTTTCTGTAACGAAATACAAAAATTCTTAATACATAAATCATATGCGAATCACGTGCTTTTGGGATAGAAATATAATGGTGGACTTACGGCCATTAAATTTTTATTAAATAACTCCATGCTAGAGTTATTCCGTGTGTCAGTTGAATTTTTATTTTCACAGTGTCCGGATTTTGGTTCCACGTTCGTCCCCAATAATTGCATCTCGTTCATTATATTAATTATCAAGTTTATCAGATGTCTGAAGTAATGCGGGAAGGGCTATGGTATAAGGGGGGAAAAAACATTGCTTCAATAATTCTAATAAGAAAATAAAATTACGCAATTACACACTTAGACCGATCAGAGTTATGCGAAATAGAATGAAGTATTTTTTAAAAATAAATTTATATTAAATAAGACTTCATAACGATTCAAAAAAAAACTTTTCCCGCCAATTCGTGTACGATTCAAAAACAGTAGGCGGTAGTATCATTTACAGAGTGTAAAATAAAAATTACTCCGGAGAAATCTCAATGGATCGATTAAACAGTGTTTTTTTTCAAGTTCCATGAACGACAAAAAAGTAAATCATGATAAGAGCTGTAATTAAAGAAAAAAAACACAGTTCGACGTTCCGCTTGTCAGAGATGAAGATTAAACGAATGATTCGGCCTTAAGTCTCCCAGAACGCCAATGCTGGTTCTCAATTTCGATAACTGACGCATTAACAATGTTCGGTCGCGGTGACTGAAGATTTACTTGGAAATCATTAGGACAGGTGCACCGTGACTCTCCGATTAATCGGCAACAGCCGTCGACCTTCATCGATAGAATACTAATTGTAACATTTAATTTTAAATCGTTCGATATATATCGGAACTTCTCATAATTATTGTCCGTAAAGACCAAAATCCAAACACCGTTTCGTTTGACGATGCCGCCATCTAGTGCCTGAAAAATGTCTCAATTATAAAGTTACCCTCTTTTAACATATCTGTAGGATTAACATAATAGAAAAAAAAATAAGAGAATACGAAAACAGATTGAACGAACTAACGAAATAAATATTAATAATTTAAGAAGGTTGACTGAAAAGGTAAATAGACTGGACATCTTATGGGATATAGCGACACGCGAGCGAGGGTATCTCGAACCCCACAAATGGACTTTAAACATTGAAATTCTATATATAGATATATATTTTACGTATCAGAATCGTCAGACACAAAATACATGGACATGTCTAGACTTTTCATATTTCAGTCAATGGTAATAATCTCTCGTGAGAAAGCAAAGCTGCCTTACCATCTGAAAGTAATTTTCCATGTTTAAGGTACTAGCGTATATAACGTAGTAAGATGGCGAGGGTCTCATGTTACGAAACTTGACAGCTGCAGCTTTATTAAAGTTTTCGATCACCACTAAACGAATTATTGAATTCCCAATGAGATAGTACAGAGCTTGATTCAAGTCTGTAACGAGGATTTCAATGTATAACAGCGAAAATGAAGTAAGGAGTACGTAAGAAGCTTAAAAACATTTTACGGGCAGGAATGCGCTATAAAAAGGTAATAGGGAATTTCGTGCAAAGTGTAATATTAGATAATGAATTTCTATTAGACAGAAATAAAGTATCGCCGTGTTAATTGTATTAGAGGATTCCATGCAAGAAAATTTTTCCTATTTCTTCAATTGTATATATTTTTTCTACCTTACTTTCTATGAGCACCGTAATACCTCTTTCGTCTTCGAAAATTAATGCTGCATCTGTTGCATTTTTTGCCATTAAATAATCATCGACAGCCTGAACAAAGGGTGTTAGAATTCCGTCCCCTCGTTTATAGATTATAGACCATTCTTCGGCAATTCTACGAAGCTTATCCCAGCCTGTCCATGTCATGTCCAGTATCAAACTTATCCCATTAAATAATTCGGCACAGACTAAAAGGCAAGAATATTATAATAGAAATTCATGAGGTCTGTATGTTAATAAAGAAATTTTGTTCATACAAAATTATTTTTATCAGAGCAAGATCTTAGGTTACGTTAGTAAGTACAGGATGGAGATTTTGGTAAATGTGATTTTAATAGTAATTAACAAAAATTTTTAATTGATTCAACATTTTTTGTAACAATTGCTCGAGAAAAAAACCGTCTTCTTTCTTTTACGAGAGATGGCACTGTTAACCTGCCGCTAAAATATTTTTTAATAGGTCTCCCCTTGCTTGAAAATATTTTAGATGCCTATGACGTGACTACCATAAACTAATATTTTAAGGTGCCCTCCGGCGACACATTACGGGATATTCTTCGGTCATTTGTTACAAAAATGCTTTCATTCCTGACTCCTCTGATAATTCATTAATGAATATTTAACGATAATTCAGTAATGAATATTTCCTAAAAATACTTTTCATGCAAAATTTTCCAGTACGCTATAAAAGAATGTTCAAAAACACAAAAAAAAACCTTTTTCGAAGCTCTCCTCGACATATTCCCGATTCACCTCGACGGTCGAAACATGAATACTAATGGCTCTGTCTTGAAGCTCCTTTTCAGCAAAAGAAACTGCATCGTTAAGTAAATTCAACATGAAGGAATCGTCTTTCTCCACCACAATCACTAAAATAAGAAAAGAGGCAGATTAATAATTTACAAATGAAATAAAAAGGTGTATACTCCGATTGAAAACTTTACAAATTCTCATGAACAAAGTGCCGAGGAAAAAAAAAACAGGTAAAGTAAATTTAAACATAATAAGTCCATCACTTTGTTACGTATATTATTTTACAGAAAGAAACATGTAAAACTCTTTCAACACCGTCGCCACAGCCAAGCACCCCTGCCGATTGTCATTCACAAGAAATCAGTTGAAACTCGGAAGGATTTGAAAAACTCTTTACACGCATCTATCTGACCGACGTCAGACTTTGCAACTTACGTAAATTCATCGGAGTCTGTGAGTAAACGCGCACGTAGAAAGTAACGAGGATAAGTAAAAATGTAAGCGCAGCCATCGACATAGCGGGTGACCGAAAAGAACGTGTCTTCGTGGCTTAGGATGGCAAATGGAAATAATAGTTTGTCTTTTACTCAGGTGGATACTGAAGTTGGCAGCAAGGACGCCTGCGCGGCAGAGCATCGCCTGCTTATGAATATTGTATCGGCCAGCCATTAAACCACGACCCTTTCGTAGTTGGTTCGACGTAGTTCGAACTGATGACCCATCAAAAAAGACCTTGAAAGAAAATGACAAGCTTCCGATGATTTATCGGCTCTCTGATTTATGCGATATCCGACGATTTGCCGCGTTGTCGTTTCTCTATGCGAACCAACGTTAAAGCCTGACGGACAATGGCGGGAATTACGAATTTCGGTTACTAAAACCTGTGTGGTGCGTTTAATTCTATCGTTCTTTATACGTAGATTAATCAAGGTTTCGTTATCAGTTTATACTGTTATATACCCGCTACAGGGGGTGATAGCCGATCAAGAGAAGAAGAAGAAGAAGTTTCGTTATCCCTTTTAACGATTGTTTTCGGAGGTTGGTCGACGCAAGGAAATTGGTGAGAAATTTTAATTACAGTTTTTATTAATTATTATTCCATTCCTGATAGCCGGTACATTAAGATTACCGAATATACTCTGTGGTTGATAATGAAGTATGCACAGGATCATTATAAAATATTTTGGACATTTTTTATTTCTATTATTTTTATTGATTTTTTTATATTCTCTATCACTATGTTATCATTGTAGCATGTGATTGAGATCGAGAATCGAATCTTTATAATAAATCATATGTGACTAATATGATAATACAATCGATAATAATTGCATACAGTAACCAAAAACACAAAGTATAATAACATATAAATGTCAATAATGCTAGTAGTTTATATACTAAAGGATCTAGTAATTATGAAACACCCGATACACGTAAAAATTGTGTTCTCGATAAAGAAATTATAACATCATCGATACGTAACCGTTACTTCGTATTTGCAAGAGAAGTATGTAAGAATTTTTTTCAAATATTACGTAATTATTTGGTACGGTATTAGTAATCCACATAACGTAATGATTTCTGAAAGATTCCTCCTACTTGTACTTCAAATATTTAAACAGTACATAATACCAACTCGCGATTCTTATTCAATTATATAGCAGCGCATAGGGACCGCAACTTGAACGTACAATCAATTATTGATCAACGCCATCTGTTCATTCACAACTGAATATTTATTATTTATCAAAGAAGTTGACCCTCTGTCGAGATTGTTATATTCAATATTTGCAGTAGTCCTCATTTTAATTTCTCTGACCATGTTTGTGTGTGAATCCGCAAAAAAAAATATTATTTGTACGTGCAAAAAGCTAAAAATATATTTTTCAAAAAATATTATCACACGAAAACTGGCTATCTAAGAACATGCTTTCACGCGACATCAATATTATCTGAATTTTTCAATCAATTTTAATAATGATTAAACCTTCTATTATAGATTTTAATCAAATTCACATAGTTATTTGTACAACATGAAACAGTGCTTATTTGCATTACGTTAAACGATAACATGCAATTTGTTTCTAGATATGGAAACGAATAATGAAATAAAAAATTGGTACATCAGATTTCTAAATTCCACGCAGTCGTTATCATAAAGAAAAAATATGACGAATCATCTCTTAAAGAAAAAAGATAATGTTACCTCCAACAATACAGTTAGTAAGTCTCAATATGATTTTATGTAAAATAATAGATTTTTTTTTTGTATTACACTTTGCCATTGTTTTTACACAAATATATTTTTTGTTTAAGGATTACAGACTCTGCTTGATATACAAAATTAAATCATTCGTCAAATTTTCAGTAATTAACACCACATTAATTGCTTCACGATAATTAATGTTCAATTCAACTATTATATGTATTCTATTATACTAAAAATTTATTTGATAAATAATTCAAAGTGGTCTTTGATGTACAAAAAACACATTTCACTCGTTCCTAGAATGATTGTTCAGTAGATTCAGTATAAACGTATCAATCATCGTAAAAATCAAATAGATAAGCTAACTTCACTCGGTGCGTTTGACCTGAATAACTCAGTAGATCGTATAACGACTAAACGTCACGAATCGTCCGTTGATACGTGAACGTTACATATTCATATGTTATACGTAGAAATGATATATAATATATGTATACGTATAATGTATGTACAATTTAATAGAACTATTGCAGACACATCTTGTCCGAGCTTAAGGCATAAGCCAGAAATATATGCAACATGAAAAAAATCAATATGGCCCCAGGTAAGATGAACGAACGATATAAAGTGACTCTGAAACGTACGTTATAGTTTTACGCACGCTGTTCTTCCAAGTTCCCATGGGTACAGTTGAATGTACCACGCATTATAATTATGGTTAAATTTTTATTAGATGAGTAATAAATCAGCCAGGAATGGACAATAAACTTCTTTTTAATCATCCGCTCGAAATACACCGACAGGTAAGGTCAATAAATGGCAAAATTATTTATCGAGTGACGTATATATATATATATATGTATACGTCACTTTGAATTACTACAATAAAGTCACTTATTTACCTATTTCTATTATTAACGTTAAAGATACAATATTTAATTCTTAAAAATGAATTCGTGTCTTTCAGCCACCTCAGTGTCTTCGTGAGTTAGGCAGACCATCTTCTGACCGAGTTTTGTAAAATAAACGATAGATAGATAATCGTCGTATCGATTGGTTCTTATATAGGTATATGTGCCACGTATGATATTCTTATCGTGAACGTAGATATAGAATAATGTAATCTACAAAAGTATAGTCAACATCAATCTTCTGCATTTCCTGAAAGCCACAATTTTCTAATCGATAACGTATGCTACTAGGAACATGATATTAAATGCATGTACGTATCGAATTTATTCATTTTATTCATTCGATTACTACCAATAAGACCTTAGACTGTTATTGAGTTATGTGTCTTGTAAAATTAAAAGAAATTTTTTTTATCCAAATTCAAATTTATTTTCAATTGACAACTTTGTATTGATCTCAGGGGAAAAAAATGAGGGTTGGAGTCTGGGAAATCGCAGAGAACGCATTAACGAATGCGACAGACTGACTAGCGACCGTGGTCCGAGGTTGATTAATTTCCATGGTTGAGAAAACAGTGAGGCGACAGTGCGCGGCCACGGGAAATAATAACGTATTGTCGAAGATTGCACTGCAGATGTTTCGCTCAAACAGCAGGTGATGTGATATGCTTCAATAGCTTCAAACTATTTATAGATATTTAACTGACTAACCTATCAGCTTCCTTCGTTCTCATGACAGCGCTGAGGTCTTGGACTTTCAATATTTTTTTCCCATAATACATGTAACTTCCTTGTAGACTATTAATAATAACCTATTTTTGTTCAATCGAGGAAACGTGTAGTCGGGTTACATTCCTGTACGATAAAATAGTACAGTGCTTATTTTATTTTAGGAGAAGTAGCAGTATCTTTTCAACGTTAACCAAGTCGATTACTCAATTTATACTTATCGATTGATTCCATCATTATTTTTGATTACTTATCTTCGTGTCGTGTATAATGTACCACGATGTACTAATGTGGTGTATCATCATAATTTATTTATTGAACAATGAATACATTTAGATCTAATGTAAATTTAAATATGACGACGCTACTAGAACATCTGGCGGCGTGATCGCGTACTAACAAGTAAACTCATGCGAAATATCAGATACTTTGTTGTTCTGTAATAATGCTAGTTCTTTTTAACTTTTATATATTGTAAGTAAATTGATGTAATGATTTTCAAAACGTTTCAGGATCCACAAGTACTTTTTCTAAATCTTGTCATAAAAATATACGTACTAGTATACGTGGGTCGAAAACTTTTCATGGATCACATGTTCAAAACGTATCAAATTTGCTTTAACTATTAATAATTGACAATTTATCAACTAGTAAAACTGAATTAACCCATCTAGTTGAAATTCGTAATAAAAAGTTTAATTAATAAATTAAACTTATCAGTTGATGTTTTTCATCTTAGCATCACACATCATAAGTAACATACGAATCCGCTAGATGTCGTTACACGTACGTCGTCTGTTTGGCGTTTTCAGTGTTCGCCGAACGAAAGATAAATATAAACAAATAGTACCATAATGAACTCTTATATTATCTTCCTCTTTGATTACATAGTTTGTATTCATAAGTTTTATTTGGAAAATAAGCATTGTCTTAATATTATAAACGTTCTAAATGAATATCAAATATAACCAAACGCGTCCGATAAAGAAGATCTCTACTAATAAACAATAATTGACTAAGTAACAGACAAACTTTTTCTTCAAATTATCTTCGTAGATAATATATTTGACGTGATAAAATGCACTTTCCTAGAATATAAGTGTCTCTCGTGTGGTCACTGTATTTTAACTACTGAATGTAGCACCACTGACTTTCCGGCTGTGCTGAAGAACGGAAATGTCGAAATGATTTATGATCAATTTCGTATTGCTTTATTTTCTGTGCCTACAACAACCTTTTGATTTTACGAGAATCCGGTAGTAAGTGAAAAAGTATACACAACGCATTTCATCGCCTCACTGAAGAAGTTAGTATAACCAAAATATAAACTCATATTTTTATCGTTCTACTTATTACCAGAGAGTAAACAAACTTGTTAACTATCCGAATTAACACTTGTATTTTTAGCAGATTTAATTGATACATAGTAATATTGTCGATACCAGCTTATATCTACAAATCGTCTTATCAGCGTGATAAGAGAACAAAAAAAGAAAGGGCGTCAGGAAAATCAAAGAATTTTACATGAACCAATCAAATTGAAGGATTACAGTTTTCGTAATAAATAATCTAATATAAAAATATTGTAAATTTTCATCGACACCAAAAGTATTATAATAATATAATTCCATATACATAATATAAGCACGCTAGTGTTAGGAAAATCTGAACGGCAAAATAGTAGTACGTTTTCATTCGTGTTCATTGTTAGTTTCGTAAACAACGGTAGGTTTTGTGAATGAATCGCATAGCTCTTAACAATACACTAATAATGAGTGTAATAATGGTAATTGCGAAAATACGTATGGTGCATTCGCAACAACAGTGTTAGTTATCATAATTTAATACAAAGTTTCTGAAATTCCATCTACTAAAACGCATCATAACATCCGTCTCGAATAGAGAAATGTATTTTTAGAAAGTTCAGGCGCAAACTTATGTTAGTCACATGAAAGGTGGATTGTGAAATAGAAGTGTGATTGAAGTCGATAGGCAAATATATGAAAATATATTACAGTGTATTCACCTATTTTCTATATATGCTGATGCCCGTATTGAAAAATTATATAAATATGTAATTCATTTTTTTAACATTTGAATCGCCATAGAGTGAATTCTTGTGACTTAGGATCCAAACTAATCTACAAGATTCCAGAAACTTTGTGCGCTTATAGGATTATAAAATTGAAGGAAATCACGAAAAAATTGGAAGAAAGAAAATGGTAGAATAGTGTCGCACGAATAGAAGACTAGAGTAAAGAAGTCTAGGAAGACAAGGGAATCGTAGTTCTTTCATGACGGAAGAGAGTGATGGTAGCGCAAAGAGAAGCATGAAAAGAAGTAAATACAGAGAGAGAGAGAGAGGGAGAAGGGGGGGGAGACTGAGACAGAAAGTGCCCACAGTGAGTAAATAAGTAAGAGAAAGAAAGACGAGAGAAAAGAGAGGGAAAGCGAGAAACGAGAAGGAATGGAATTTTATTCAAGAAGTGGTGTAATGCGGGAAGTCGTGCTCGGGGATTTCCGGGGATGATCGGTCGTTTCCGACACGGTCGCCACCAAGGGCCAAGTCATTCATTCGGTCGGAGTGAGAGGGAGTGACATCGGAGAAAGACAAAGAGAACGGCTGCAGAATGGGAGCCGAGAGAAGAGGAAGTGATATGGCTTAAAACTGAAGTGCGAGAGAGAAAGAAATGGCTATACCGATCGAGAGAAGGTAAACGTAAGCAGGCAGCCAGGAACTGAGGCAGCCAGGCAGCCAGGCAGACAGGCATGCTGACTGGCTGGCTAACAGTCTGGCAAGCAAGCAAGCAAGCAAGCAAGCAAGCGAATGAACGAGCCCAGCAAGCAGGCAAAGCACGCAGGCGGTAGGCAAGCAGCAAACAAGCAAGCAAGGAAGGAAACAGGCAGGCAAGCAGCAGACCGACCGCTCCGTGGAACGCAGCAGCAAAATCGGCAGTAGGTGCAGCCAGTTGGCTCGGCGTTGTGCGTTAGTTCACAGTTCTTTGGGATTTTGATGCTTAGGCTTGGTACTGGAGCGATTATCGTGTCTAAAGTAAATATATTAATATTTGAAAAATCTTTTATGAAAGGGTTGTACAAAGAGTGCGAACGGAAGGACGAGAAAATGGTGAGAGAAGAGACGAAGCGCGTGGTGTGCCGCGTCCTGGAGTTGTGTGGCATTAAGAGAGGAGAGGAGAAGAATGGAGAGTGAGTAAGAGAAAGAGGAACACTGGAACGGTGAGTCGTGGCTCAGACAGCAGAGACGGGGTGGTGGTGTACACTCCAGCACACTCCAGCGCAAGCGGATAACGACGGGAGGACGAGACCAGTGTCTAGTGCTGGCGTGGCTGAGAGAGGATAGGAGAGGTCGCGAGCGAGCGAGGGCGGCAGGCAGGGTGCGGTGAGGTGAAACGAGACGCAAAGAGAGGAGTGGCTACGAGGAGAAAGAGAGAGGGTCGAGTGCCGAGAGGAACGAAACGAGGTGAGGTGAGGTTAGGAGCGGTGAAGTGAGGTGCGGTGAGGTGAGGCCAGCCGGGACGAGACGAGACGAGACGAAGCGGGACAGTACGCTACGAGACGGGATCACGAGAGCTGACACGAGACAGGCAAACAGCCTGAACGACCCGATCCGTGTGGGATATAAAGTCACTGGCTCTCGAAATAGGAAAATGCAGTGATTCCTTTATAGTAAAGAGTACAAAGGGAGGTGGAATGAAGAATCGATCGTGTTGCAACGAGATCAGTCGAGCCGATGTAGTAATGGCGCTGATAATTCGCGAGCGGAATAGTGCGAGCCAGTCGACGACGTTTGGTTATTCACTGGCAGTTTGTGTTTGACAGTGTAGTGCTGTGGCTGTGTGCTTCGGTGAGAGCCCCGGAACGTCCGAGAGCATCATCGTACGGAAAAGTCGTCCCTCCACCTTGTCCCCGTTCTCGGTCTCTGCCTTATTCGAATTTCGAATGCATCCCTTTGACGTGCACCCACCTCCACCGCGGCGCGTTCGATTCACCTACGGAAGAAAGGAATTTCGTTTTCACTCCTAAACGAGAACTCGGGCTCGGGACGCACGAAGTGGTGTATAGAACCAGGCGAGTTTTCTCTCCTTCAACATCGTCAAACGGATCTCAAGTCCGAGTGCGTTTTCGTGTGCGTTGTGTGCGCGCGCCTCGAGAGCCGGGAACGGAGTGCGTGCGTTAGTGAAGTCGTGACAACACCGTACCAGAACCCCAACGAATTCTCTTTCCGTCTTACTCCAGTACCCGTGATTTTCTCTCTTTCGTCCACTCCCGTCCTTCTGCCATTCCGTTTCTCTGTCTCTCTGACTTCTCTCTCTCTCTCTCTCGCTCTCTCACTCTTTCTGTCATTCTATTTACCACCGTCTCTCTCCCTCTCCGGTGCGACTGTTCCGTCTGCTCCGCGACTTTTCACCGGCGTCCGAGTTACTCACGTTCCTCGCGTGTAACACGTTGCTCCTCGGAATTTTCACCGATCGCAGGGTTCGCGGTTCGGCGATATTATCCGTTAATAAAAGCAGACACGTGAGATAGCAGTGTGGACGACATCGTTCGGAGAAGGAACGAATATCGAAAGACAAGGATGCAGAGACGCGTTGTGAACGAACAATCAGCCGAATCGGAAGCTTAAGGTGATTTTCATATCCACGATAATAAATAGGAGTGTATTTATTCTTTGGCGAGGTAGAGAAGCCTATGACCATCGGAGTGAGGTTAGGTTAGGTACGAGCGCTCGCGTCGTACCCGGATTCTGAATCTTCGACACACGACAACGACAACGACAACGATTACAATTACACGACGGTGGCGGCTATCGCGACGACGACGAACGCCCTGACGTTCTCCAAGTTTACTATCACCGGACCGAAGACATTGCGATCACAACGGCGATCACAGCTATCACTGTGATTACTCCGATCGCGGAGAAGATCGCGCAGACAACGAGAAAGAACTTTAAGAAGAGGACACACGAATGCTGATACCCGGTGGAATGCTGGTCGCGGGAACCGCGGCCCATTGCCTCTCCACAGCCGCTGGAATGCTTCGCTTCCTCGCCAGACTTTCAGGTTAGCACACAACTCTAGTTCACTACTGCTAGCCTAGTACCTAGGACGTATTTCGAAAACTCACTGCCAGTACTGCGAGTGTCGTCGTGCCTCTGTTTACCTGCATGCAATTGAGTGAGACACAACCATACCGCCAATGAGTTTTTACAATATACCCCTAGAACGCGACTGCACACTCTCCACTGCCGAATTGGAAATGTTTCTCTCTGTATCGTTGTCATGATCCGACTGGACTGAATGACGTGATACTAAGCTAATTGAAAAAGGTACGTCGCAAAGAAAATTTATAACTTGTAACGGAGACCTTGTAATTTTTTTATTCTATCCTATATGTCATTCTTTGAAGGTGCTATGAGGAATCGTATCTGAGTATGGATTATGCATTCTTGTGGATTCGTATGCTTCATGGCTCTTCGATCTGCCGTCTCCTTCGATTTCGCACTGCGTCTTCAGAACTGCAGAAGCACGAGGAAACGGAGCATGTAGAATCTCGCTGGGTTAGAAAGGCTGCGGCGATTAGCAACGTGCGACGCTTTCACGTGATTCGCAATATCTTTGTCGAGATTCTCAATAATTCTTTTATTTATTCAGGACAATGTGAGAAACTTTATTGAAGTTTTTTTTATCAAGAGCTGGTTATGTTTTTCAATAGCTGCATCTCGATTTCGTGGATACTTAATTCGTGTAATTTTGAAAATTAAGCTTTTTTTTCTCGAATTTCTAATTGTTGCCACTGTCTTTACTACGTGATCGTTAGCTTCTTTCTGTATCTCTTTTATTGTACCGTGCGTAATGTTCCGTTATGATGAATTACAGCCCATCTTTCCTTGGCACAGTTCGTAGACTTTAATCGAGCTGCGATTTTAAGTCGATTGTATTTTTCGTAGTCTGCAATAATTTTTGAGTCGAAACGCCAGAGGTAGGGCTTTATCTTTAGAAGCGCCACAGACAGTGGTACACGTTTTTTTCTCTCCAACGGAAATAGCTATCATTCTGTGGGCCATAGGATGTACCAAGGATGCAGTACAAAATGTATTTTCGTGTCTACTTATGCATTTAAGATGGACGAGCAAGAAGGAGTATCTTTGAAAACCGATAATTACTCCGACCAAAACTTTCAAAAAGTTCTCTCTCTCTCTCTCCCTCTCACCCCCCTTCGTCCGGTTGGTTTTTTTCCTTTTTAATTTGAAAAGTCCCCTGAAACGCTCTCGGGTATAACTTGCCTACCATGCCATCTTTGTGCATCGCGTCACAGAAAATCTTCCCTGTTGCTCAATAGGCAAACTAAAGAATTAAAGAAACCAATGAATGAAAAAAAAATTAACTTTTCACTATACTCCGATGTTCCCGATTATAAAGCATGACGTCAGAGTAAACCGTGTGGGTAAGGTGTGTCCGTGAGCCTGCCGAATTTTTCCAGCAACGACGAGTAACACGGCATAGATACGAGTACGAGATAAAATCAAGCGTAGAACTTGTGTGTCACATTTTGTATAGGGATGCAAATAAGAAATTTTCACAAAGTACGTAAATTCAGATCGCCGAGAAGATTACGTTCTTAGAGATTGCAGAAGAAAAAAAAAAAATTATATAAAACTTCAATAGTAATCTCGAAATTTTCGCAAGAGCCCAAGATAACGCTTCCACTTTGAACGAAATTCCGACTACGCTAGCTTGTTATCGTTGAGGTTACGATAAAGCTGATTTCTTATTTACCTCTAAGAACTTAAGGTGAATTAATGAATAATTTATGGCTGGACGATACTCCGAAGTCGACTCGCTATTAAGACGCTCTGCTCGCGATAGGACTTTCGAAATCGTTATTACTCGTTATTAGGGATCTAGGGACCGTGCGGAATTCAAGGAAAATTCGGGCGCACATTTTATACCGTTATACTCCGTATAACGAGTAATTGGGAGATTGTGTAGCATGCGTGAAGCGTACGATTGACGAAACGAGCCTATTCGTAATGGAGCATTCTGTATTCTTGCGGTTGCCCTCTTAATTGCTCCTTCGTAATTTGATCGATTAGGTAAACTAGCTGATACTACATGGTAAATTATAGAAACGTGACGTCACTCGAGAAAACTATACTCGCTCGGTGGCCTCTGCGAATTCGATTAAACCACGAAATTCTCACTGTACCGAATCGTCTGTAGGGCGTAGATACACGCGGCGAAATAAGTAACGCGGAAAATTTATTTGAACGATAATTGTCGGGAGGTAAAATGTTCTTTC
>JARQSV010000390.1:58909-86500 GCA_030142285.1 Calameuta idolon
AATTTATTGCATAATAATATTCATAAACAATGAAAAGAGCTTATTTCCTTATTCACGATTCTTATAAGAAAACAAAGATAAATTTGTTATTGTTCACCAATTGTTTATGAAGAGAAGCAAAAAAGTCATGGAAAATAGTTACTTCACGATATAATCGACTAGGAAAAATATATAATAATTTTTGTTTAATCTGGATACTTTTCGATATGATCGGCAGAGCGATATAACCCACTGGACGTCATTACTCTGGTTTCCTCTGACAGAGAAGAGGATACGTTAAATATAAATAATTGCAATGGGATGCGTTTGAAGTCTCTTTAAATTCTTAGTAACACGATGGTAGCCAAGATCAATCTCTTAATTTTTGAATTTTCGTTCATCGTCCGAGCGCTAATGGGTCGAGGTTAAATGAGCGAATTTTTCTTAAAACATTTGCGGTAACAGAAGCGCGCTGCGTTAAAACGCTTAAGAAACGTAGCAAAGGGGCACCTAATTGGGCCGAAATCCCTGTCTTCTGGTTGTCCAAATAAGAAAGTCATTGCCCTTATTTTGGGATTTAAATAAAGTCCTATTTATATCGGGGCAGAGACTTTTAGTTCCCATAACACCGCGAGGATCTTACGGCGGTCTCGTTCACAAGCATATCCCGTCTCACTCGCGCGTTTCCAGGAAATGACGTCAACCCCGACGACTCTTATGAATTAATTTGCGGAAATCGCGTCTCCCTTTCGCCACTCCCCCTTTCCCTTCTCGCTCGAGCTCTCTGCATTACGCAAATTCATGCCCGCGCATTGTCCATAGATTTAAACTTTCATTCAGTCCTGCAAGAGAAAAGTTTTCGATATGAGATTCACATACGTCTGTTTTTTAATGCGGAAATCACTTTCGTATCTACCATAGTGTGCAAGAATCGATTTTCTTTTTCTACGGGATCCAAAAAAAATTATTTTTAATCTTCACAGCAATGGTCTTAAATATCGTACAAAAGTATTTAAAAATATTTATCAAGAATTCGTATCCTTATGTTGAAAACAATTTGTTCACTTGATTTCTGGAAAAATTTTACCTAACGTCATTTTCACTTTTCAAATATTCTATACGCCAGGTACTGCGTCGAGGCTTTAACCTCGACGTCAGCTCCTCCGTTTCACTGGTTTCTGGGATATCGAACAACTTCGTGTCGATAACTATCGAATCAAGAAACGTGCTAATCGCGAATATACGTATGACAATGCATGCAAGAGTCTTTTCCAAGAATCTCTTTTGCATTTCAAATGACGCAGGATTCCCGGTGTGAAAAATAACCCCCTATCGGACATCAATGGCTGCTACCACGTGGCCTTTCGCTAGTAGCGCCATCGCGTTAGAACGGCCTTGCTGCTACTTCGAGTGCAGTGAGTTGCGAGCTGTCATATTCGATCTCACGTCGATGTCGACATAACCAAATCCGTCAATGAGTGTTGTTAATAATATATCTGACGAATTAACAGATAATATACAAGTGAGTAAGGGTATCACCGTGAGTGCTGTTGATCGTGAACATGAACTCTGCAGTACTAAATCAATTTCATATCACGAAGGTGAAGTTAAAACAATGTGTCCGTGGGAGTTTCTACGTAGCTGCTAACCCTCCGTATGCTTAGTGGAAAATTGCAACATCGTATGCCTGATGGGTCTGTCAAACTCGGAAATAAATGTAGCTTCTTTTCTAATTTGAAATAATTACTGTTTTCAAGTGGTATTCGTACTGGTAACCTTAGATTTAGACTATGCATAATTATTGCCATGTACAGCTATCGGTGGGTCTGATAGACCCTACCATGCATGCGAAGGTTTAAAAGAGAGCAAGTGTGAGAAGAAAAAGTCAATTTCTTCAAAACGCAATTGACGACTTCAGGTACATGAAAAGACGTGGGTAAAGCGTTACAAATTAAAAGCAGTAAAGTATATTTCAATGATCAATTGTGTATTTGAATACGCGGATAAAAATTAATTTTCTTCCCGAAGGGTGAAGTCGGTTATCAAAAATCGAGGCTGCAGAGTGGAGTGCAATTTTTTTTTATTTGGCCATGAGCAGTGCGTAAATTGCACGTAAGTTTATAATTTTTTTTATTAATTTTTTACAAGTGTGGGAGAGGGAGGCGGAATTGATGTGATATTTTGAGAATACGTAATTACTAAAAACTTGATTGAAAAACATTTTACCAACATATACAAATTCGGGTATTGATACGATTGATCATGGTTTTTGACCGAAAGGTCAAAACACAAAATTATATTCGCTTAACCTTTAGAAAACTGACATTTTTGCCTTGCAATTCAGTACTTTTTATAAGAAATTTATGAATATATAGAATCTATAGATTACGTGGAGGCCTCGAGTCTGTTGCTGGCCGCTTGAATAGCCAGGGCGGTTCCGACCGTTACGACTGCATTGAAAATTTTCAAAATTTTCATTTGAATGCTTCTAGAGATTTTTGATATCATCGAAACACGATTTCAAAGTAAGATTATCAAAATTTCATTCAGAAACGGCCTTATGAACTAGATGCGTCGAAATGAAAAGTAGATATCGAAGAGACTAAAAACGGCGGTTGATCGATACGTATCTACCGATCAAAGAAATGCACTTATATGTTAATGCATTATATCGAAGCATATATATATTACTCAAATTTGTATATTTTCCCGTGATTCATATTTATTAGCATATTATACTAGTATCTGTCTCTGGCCACTATAGTGGCCATTGCGGCGTTCCAAAGGTAAAACTAAGAGGACAGCGACGTAAAACTTTACTTTTGATCTATTCTATTAGTTGTAACGGTCTCAGGATTCAGTTCCACAGATCGAGGTCTCACAGACCTCACTTTGTAAAGTATCTTACTAAAGTCGGGCCTGTGTAGTGACGGGTTAATATTTCTACTGTTTTTTTCTGACACGAAAATAAAAATGAGGACAGTTTCCTTGTACAAGTGGCGCGTTACAAAAATTGATCATAATACGATCGAATAGCAAAAATATGAAAAAGTTTTAATTTACGTTTTACAAAATCCCCTTGAGCGTAGAGTGGCGGGGGGGGGGGGGGGGGCTGGGGGGCTGGCTCTATCGACATCGTGAAATCGTGTGTCGCTATGTCATGAATCCCCATTAACCTATTAATCACCGTAGTAATTCAAACGGTCAGAGGTCGAAACGACATTAAGTGCAGTGCTGGTTGGTTGCAAAGTGGCTCTAGTCCAATGGCCGAATATTCCTACGGGCCCACCAGTAAAAGACGCGTGACAAATTAACCGAGCAGAATCCTTTCTTTGACTCGATTCGCAATGGCTAAACGAGGAGCAATGGAATAGATTCGCGTGACGGGTTTCAGGTTAAGTACAGAAAGGCAAATACCGAGGCGCTGGCTCCTACGATGAATATAAATATTTTGCTCGGTCTCTTAACGAGCCAGTAACCGAAGCGGCAGTTGTCGTCGCTTCGAAATCACAGTGAGACGTTCTCGTTGAGTGGCAGCAGCGTCGTGCATCCGTAGGTAAGGACGTCGGTAATAGCGGACCGGAGCGTGGAGCTCGGAAGATGATGCACGTATATGAGGAACGAAGAATAGGACCGGTGGTTTAGGATACTAATGTATATAGCTTAGGATAATATGAGGAAAGTTCGAAGCATGAGGCAGGCGGGAGTGCAGAACAACCGGAGAGAGAAAGAGGAGAGCCAGGTGTTTCACGAGGCAGCAGCGCAGAGGAGAGGAGAAGAAAACAGAACGGAACTCGGCCGAACCGAACCGAGCCCAACCGAACTAAAACTCACCCCCCTGCTTCTTTTTGTCCTTTCCTCTCCCTATTCTGGGCCCACCCCTCTTCTTACCGAGGGAATCTTTCCCCTCCCTCCCCATGTCTCCTTCCTCTTCCTCGACATCGTAAAAACGGGCCCTTCGTGCTTCCTTCCTCGGCTCTGAGTTTCATTGTGCACCAATTGAATGTAAATCCCATTGCGTTCTTTTTTCTGTTAATATTATAGATATATGTATATATATATATATATATATATGTATAATTTTTTTTTCCTTCTATCGCGATTAAACCACTCTCCTCTTCTATCTATGATTACTAGTCGTTTTATCATAATCTCGAATCGCCCCGACACTGCCAATGTATACTCTTCGACGCCTTGGTTACGGGAATCGATCGAAGTTATGGGTCTCCTCTCCGGTCGAGAACAATCAGGTCACCCGGTATGTTCGTGCAGCGAACACCCAAGAGTAGACGCCTAGTGCCACCAGCCCTGTAATATTATACCGGCAGTCTTTCATGTATACCAGTTTGGCTTTGTGCACGCGTATGCGTTAGCATGTCTCTTTTCACCCCTCGGTCATCATTTTTACCGTCATCTTCGTCATCGTTATCATCATAGTAATAATCGTCATCCTCTACGTCGTCATCACCGTCATTTAACGTTAGCGCGGTCATTGTTGCTGTCATTCTCCCCACGTAATTAAAGTCCTGCCGGCATTATTGCCAATGTCATTATTAGCCCGAATTTCGGATACTAAATTGATGGTCCTAGGCCTCGCGAGGATACCACGAGCGGGATATTCCTTTACCGTTTCTGTTTGTACGAGTGCGGCTTGCTTGAGCTTGTCATTTGAAAAGGAAAAAAGAAATACGTGCAATATTAGTGGTTATCCAGTAATCATGCATCCTCACAAGCCTGACCACAGTACCCGCCAGAAAATTCCGACGTTCTTCGGGCTTCCATATCTATTTCGAGTTGGCCAACAATCAATATTTGTCGAGGCACCGTTGCTACTCTCGTTGCTGCTTTCGTATTCCAGGCGTACGGTGCATTACGCGATTTCATTTGTTGCCATGGAAACGCGTCATCTATTACGGCGGAAATTTTTCACTTTGCGTATTTCTGCAACGTGATTGAGAATTTTCGAAACTGTTTTTTTTTTTAGCAACTTTACTCATTGCTAGATTTATGCAGATCGATTGCACCGATGTCACTCCCGTTCTATGCTCCACGCAAGATGCGCTTATTGACTGCATCTGGCTGCATAAATTCAGAAGTTCGGTACCGCAGTGATTTTAAAATAGTTACGCTATGCCGTTATGTAAATTTTGCCGTATACTGCAAGTGCCTCTGCAAGGGATTGGCGCATAACTGGGTCAACCGTGATTCCAGCAATATCTCATTCGTATCAGGCACATGTCATATCTTTGATATTGATTTAAGTTCTGCAGTCTGTTATGTAATCTGGTAAAATTTTCTTTCGATCGAACGATCGTCATGACGCAACTAATGAATTATTATTTTTGTTGTTGTTGTTGTTGTTATTATTATTCTTTATCAAATTAATTACATAGTTTTCGCGCAAAGTTTAATTGATACACATCGAATCACGTTATTAATAAATTCACAACTCTGTAAGCATTATCAAGTTTATAGAAAGCAAGAAAATCTAAAATAACATCTAATCAGATGATAAAACTTTTTGGAAATTCCATCTTATCCTATTGTTAGATGTCTCATTCGTACGATTTTTATATCACTTCTACTTGATCACTTTTTTTTCTTTCTCCCGTACCGTTACGAGGAATGCAAAAAATTGTCCAATTTTCAGTGGACCGAAAGGGATCCATCTGTTCCATTTAAAAAAAATCCATAGATCTTTCCGTCGTGAAAACAGTCAATTCTTACGAACACAGTTATGTCGAAAAACGAACTCGTCAACGATTCGGATAGTCAAACAGCAATATATATATACAGACATATATGTATACATAAACCTACACACAATCCTATAAACTCTATTAAAAATATACTACTCTCAATATATAAAAATAGTATCTTGTCCGCTAGACATGCATTATGTCTAAGCATTGAGGAGGAACTGCATTTCGTCGCTCGGTCGGTTTGGCCAACAAAAAAATATAATCATGTATGGACAGCGGAACCATCTGCGGCTTCCGACAGCGAATGCGTACCATGTGCTGCCTACCATCGATACCCATCGCAAGGCCGTAAGCTTCGCCGATGCTGCCGTCCTCTATAAGCGCACCTACGATACAGGATAATGCATGAAACCGCATGATGGGATACGAGAGAATGTGATACGATACGATACGACACGACACCTCGGTCGGAGACGATACTTGTTCCCCAAGCATCCTCTCTACCCTCCTCTTCTTCCTCCGTTCCATTCATTCATCCCTCTATTCAACAATGACCGTCATACGCTTCGTTATACCTCCTCTTAAACGACTGTACACACTTGATACGTCGAATGGGCTGAGGGGTGCTGACGTTTTGAAAAAAAATTTTTGAAATAGATAAAAAAAATTTTGTTCGTCAATACATAAATATTGACACTTTGGAAATTATACTTTGGTAAAATTTACTGAATTATTTTGCCACTGGGAAATGAGAGTAAATGAATTTTGAATTTTTCTAGATAGAATTCATCATACTGTCGTCATACTCGTACAGAGATATCCTGTTGATTCGTTGTACCTGGAATATGCCGGAATTATTGTTATCGTAAAGTCTATATTTATTCACGTAATTGAGGATGGGATTGCGATCAGGATTCTGTAGCGTAGAATGTTTTTTTTTTCTATTTATGATTAAAGGTGGAACTATTTCTAGAGATGACACAGATACTTAATACCATTGCCACCTACGGTGGGGCATCTCATTATTAGAATAACTGGATAGAAAAATTCTTGGTCAACCGGATCTCCTTGAACCTTTGATCAGCTGAAGTTTATGCATTTCAATAAATATACGGTAATCTCAATATATACAATGACACGATGATCAATCAATCGATAATTTTCAATCGATAATTTCCAATCGATGACAAACCCCATCAGGAATTTTCATCGTGCAATTACTTCCACGATGGCAATCACCTGTACACAGATAATACGATCTTATCGTAACGTTGTAAAGGATTCATCGAAACGAACGTTTGTATTATTTTTATTATCCTCAGTCAAATTCCACGTAAAAAGACGATCGCGACTCAAAGTGATCCATCAAGGAAGTTGAGAGTTATTGGTGCGTGGAAATGACGTGCGCGCGTGCCCCGTGGCTTTGGAAAATTGAGTATCGAGGATCAGGGAGGAGAAGCCTATACGTTCAGTCAAGCGACCGAAACGTATCGTTGCGAAAACAGCAGGTAATGGAGTTGAAGTGCGTTCGGCAGCTGCGAGCAATGAATACAGCCCGTGTACGTAGGAACATATGCGATCCAGTCTTGTTCAGAATATGAGTATATGGTTATAAGGGATGGGGACGGGTCTCCATGGTTTTGATTATATAGGTATATAGCTATGGATATGTATGTCGAGCATGTGCATGCACACATATGTATACACACACACATACAGGACATAGGTTGCATGGGCACGGTTGGCATCAGAGATCAGACTCTAGTCGAAAGGGAACGGCAGCGTGGCGTAGGTGCGACTTCATTGAAAAGTAACCACTCGACGATGTGTATCCTTCCATGGATCCGATCCATGTACTGTCCATGTACTGCGCGTGCAAGATATATATATGATACGGTAGGTGAAACTGGCGCGCGATCTCTCGAGAGCGATGCGAACCAGCGCATTTCTAGGGCATCGTCCAGGAGAAGACGAGCAAAAGCCAACGAGGCATCGTCAAGTCGCGAAAAACAGGTAACGGAGCCGAAGCACGTTCCCTTCGTTCATTCGGCAGCTGCGACTCCTGAATGCCCCGTGTGCCCACGGGAACATGTGCGATCCTCGTCTTCTCCGGGACATGTGTTCCTGTAAGCCAGCGTCGTTCACGTCCTAAGGATAAACCGAAACTTCACGAAAATATGCGTACGCGACGGTAAGGTACGTGTGTGTATGCATATATATATTATTTACATATATATATAATATACCCCAAAATGCTCCACATACATTGTACTATCCAGTGTGGAGTCCCTGGCATCAGTCTAGTCTCTTCGTTGCGCCGCTCCTCTTCCACCCTTCTTTTCTCTGCAGCTTCGGCTCTTCCTTTATCGTCACCCTCCATCCAGCCGCATCCGGATCCCGTGCCCAAGTCTTTTGGGTTTCAGCTGGTGACCGTCGAGAACCGAAGGGCGGCGGCGGCGGTCCTCCTGCTGCTGCTGCTGTTGCTGCCCAGACGATTCTTATACTTATTCATACTGGAGTTTTTGGGTGAAGGAGATGGGAGTAGGGCGGCGGCGGGGGGGAGGACTAGTGGTTTGTCTCGCTCCGACACGTTTTTTAAACGCGGCGTAACATATTTGGGCTTATGAATTTCCGTGTTTAGACGACGCGCAGCTGCCCCGGGAGTTAAGGGTGGCTCGCGCCCCTTCCCCGGAAAATCATTTTCTACCGCAATGGGGGAGGGGTCCGGACCTTTTTAAGAGGACACGTGCTTCGTACTCTATTAAAATTGCGAGTGATCGACGTCGCCGCCTCGGGGCGTCGTTTCTTTTGCGTGACGTCACGTTAGGTGACTCGCGATGGTACCATTTGGTCCCTGTACAACTGTCAGATACAGTATAGAACTTACGATCGATTGGTTTCGATTGAGATCAGGCTAAAACGAATTCTCCTACGAAATTCCAAAAGGTTTCATTGAGCCTCGCCTACTCGACGTCTACCGGCAACCTACGCACGGTTGACGTAACTCTCCTTAATAGTAATGATAATAGTAACGGCGGTAGCAGCGTTGGAAACGAGCAAAGCACTGCCCTCATATTCGACTGAGAAGTCGCGACCGACGAAAGTGTTTCCGCGTTTCTTAATACGTAAATAAAAATTTTTTAATTTACCACCATTAGGCGACACCTTTCATTGGTCTTGCTCGGAGACAGTGTCTCGGGATGCTTATGTGTTTCACCCACTGATCCGGGAATATAGCAAATTTTTTTTTTTTTTAATCGTAACGTCAAACGAGTACTTTCCGTGCTACTGTTCCAATTTTCGAGCAACGGATGTCAAGCTAAAGCGCCCAATTACAAAGAAACTTAAATTCAAGGCGTTTCGCGATTCGAGTTAAGAACATTTTGCCCAGAAGCGGTTAGGCCTCGGCTAAGAGGAGGGAAATAAGCAATTATTAAGAAGAGTGCACGTGGGCCGAGTGCCGTAGTTCAGTCAGTGAGTGTGCTCGTGTGCCTGAGCCGGTTTGCCCGCGTGTGTCACCTACTTACGGATGAATTTTGTCTCACGCTTCATAACCACGAAGAAGGCACGTCGTCGGTATTAAAACAGTGCGTACTCGAGGATCCCCTACGTTCGCGCATACCAACCAAACTCAATATGGGCAAGTTCATTTATATGTGACAGTGTACCTTATACCTATCAGAGTTCGTTAAGTGTTGATTCGGACACGACGTTCCTGGTACGGAGTGTCGCGACTGCTTATCAGCGAACAAGTAGATATACTGATAAGCCCGTCGATAAAATAGTCTAATCAATGTGTGTGTCCTAGAATCGGTGGGAATCCCTAAACGCACTTTGTATTACGATCAAGTATTGCCGAGAATTAATTCCGATGAAATCATTTTTTCATTGTACGATAATTGTACTGTTTTCAACGTGGCGACTGGATGGATAATGATAACGTTGAAGTTTACTGCGGTTAAATTGATTTTTAAAGCTTCCACGTCGCGTATCTATTCGTTCGGTGCATCAACTGGTTGCCTGTTGGCGGCCGGGCGGATAAGATGGATTTTGACGTACCTACGTAAGTCGTATGGATGCGTCATTCGTGCGAAGCAGGGAAGTAAGCGTCACCTTTGCAACGCCCCGTTACTTCCTACGGAGCTTCCACTTCGTCTCCCACGAAATCTTGAGGAAGCCACCTTCGATGAATTTTAATCATGCTAGCGCTCTGTCATCGCTCGAAACTATTTTAATATTAACTGTTTCTCTTCGCCGATGTCCTCTTCCCACCTTCGTTTAACTTTTGTACGCGATTACGGTTTGTTCATTGATACGACTTCCGGATCTTATGCCATTTGAGAAATTAGGTCGAGACCGTCTGGACGTTCGCGAAGAAGAAAAAGATAGTAAAAATTTGACATCGAAATTGATTGTTGTTAATGATAATAATGAAAGTCAAAAATTTTAGATTTTTGTTTTTTTTTTATAGAATTTTTTTTTACGATTCACGCATCTTATTTATAATTAGTGTATATATGTGTATACGTATATTATATATCAAAATGAATAGCTGATGCCTTTAATCATATAATTGTTATTGCATTCGGTCGTTCGCTATTTAATTGATACCTGTTACGGGAATCTGTATCTATGTATGATAAATTTATTATAAAAGCATGGAATTTATGCTTGCATTTTGGTGACAAATTCCGTATATTAACTAGCAAATGACCATTCGAATTGGGAGAGTTTTGGATGAATTAAAAATTTTCATTATTTTTTACTCAAAATACATGCAATCTAAACCTTAATAAAATAATGCATAGAGTGAAGCATATGCGCAGTAACCTGAATTTTTTAGTTTGTTACGCATTGTTCACTTATAATCATTATTAATAATGAATCTAATGAGAATATACATACGCATGTGCTAATGGACCGTTGAAAACAAGCTCAGATGATACATGCTGCTGTGGATAATAGAACAGAAATCTACCAATGAGATTCTTATTAACAAGACTCGCTGTGAACTGTATGAAGTGAATTAATTTAAAAATGTTTTAATAGATTCATTACTCATGAAATAATCTAGAGTTCAATGCGACAACGTACCTAGTCAATGGCGCTAACTTCGCTCCATGCCTTATAATACGCGATTAAAGATGTATATATTATGTCAAAAAGTTAAAATAACTCCGTCCATCTCAGTTTGGTAAAATTACATTGACCTTCGCCAAGATAACTCGTGGAGGTGAAAGTATTTTTTTTTTTTTTTCGAATACGGTTTCACTCTAATCTCCCCAGCATGAAAAGTTTTACAACCGAAACACATAACTCCGCTTTTGTACCTGCCTCCGGGCAGGTGACGGTCCGGAGTTAAAAATTGTTTGCTCACGAGGCGACTCGTTTTTGCATTTACAGAAGTGAGAAACTAAAAAAAGCGAACTGCCACCTGGTGGCGATGGCCCGTTCCGTAGCAGACTACGTAGGTCTGAGTACACATAAGCGAGCACGTTCGCTTCTCGATTTCGCTTTAGGATCGAGAAGCGTGCGTTCGGGTTTCGGGAGGTCCCTTTAAAGAGGATCGAAATGCGAGGAGCAGAGGGGGGGGGTGGGAGACGGGAATGGAAGGGGAGGCAGATCGACGACACACTGCACGAGATAGAGCATACTGAAAACACGAGCGTTCGGATATTTGGTTACAGGGAGGCGGCGGCACGTGCGTCGGACTTCTGGGCCAGGTGGAGGCGGTGGCAGAGCTGAAGTAGGAGCAGAAAGAGGAGAAGAAGGACCGGCAAGAGGTTGCGGAGAGGTAGTCAGCGGAGTCGGCGGAGGAGTTTGCTCAGTGGCAGAGGAGGAAGAGGCCTGCTGCGTTGGCAGCGACAACAGCAATAGCGGATACAGCAGCAGCAGCAGCAGCACCGGCGGCAGCACCGACAGCAACAGCAGCAACAGGAGTTGTAGCCTCTCGACGGGGGATGATGTGGCACTGTGCTGCCATCATCACCACCACCATCACTTTCACCACCATCACTACCATCATCACCATTACCACCTTCACCATCATCATCATCGTCACCGTTATCATCATCATCGTCCCCACCGTCATCATCACCATCACCATCTCCACCATCCTCAAGAGAAAGAGGAAGAAACGGAACAGGAGCGAGAGGAACAACAGTCCCGCAGACAGCACGAACTCTCCCGTACACCCACTAATTCCATTGTACGAACGTCCATTCTCGATACTACCACTACTACGACCACCACCACCACCACCACCACCACTACTACCACCACAACAAGAATTGCCACCAACAAGGTTGACAATACAGCCACGATCACGGGCACAGCCATCGCGACGACTGCCATGGCGAAAGGATGCAGGATTCCTCCGTATATCGCCACTTTGCTCATCCTCACGTACACCCTGTTCGGAATAGCAGGTCAGTTAGACTCAGAGTAGCGACTACTTGCTCTAGAGAGACCAATGTTAATGTCGATATTATAAACGTGGATCGGAGTCATTAAGGGAATTGGGGTCTGACGTTGGCATATTGAATTTATCCACGGTCTGCCTGATATATTTTTTTTCTTCTTTCTCGTATCGGAATTAAAGACTTTTTACAGCGGACAAGTAATAAAGCAAATCGGTATGCACTCGTTATTTCTTGAATATAGTCATCGCTAATTATAAAAGAGAAATAGAGGTTCATGGCAATTTGAGAAGTCACCGTACTGCGTTCAATACTCATATGAAATTTAAATTCTACTTGCAGTCTTAAATCGAAATTACGTGCATTGAGATTATTAAATATTGAGAAGGAAAGAAACGAGACGCTTGAAAAATTGTTATTTGTTCTGCGACAAAGTCTTCTCGTCTTTTTCAAAAAGGAAATATCAATTGTTTACATGATAAACTGCTTTAGTACACGAATTTGAAGTTCTTGACAATGGCAATGGCAGAAGGAATAATGTGCAAAGTCAAAAAATGCTTAAACTACTATCAGGCCCCAAAATCTCGCACAAGCCAAATTTTGTGAAGTCCAAGACATTAATTAAGCGCACTCCGACTGCAAATTAGATCCCTTAATTAATTCCTTACCGTTCACCGCTGCCGCAATTGCGCTGCTAGTTTCCTGAGCGATCTGCCTATCGCGCGCTTTAATGCATGTTGAGTTTGAGGATTGTTGGGTCTCTTTTTTTTTGTCGATGGGGTCTTTTCGCCAGGTAGGCACACGCGGCAGATTATGAAATTTAAACAGGTGACAGATAGCGGACTCGAGCAAGCAGATGCAGACTGCAGCATTTCTGTGCATCGCGTCTAAAAGGATCGCTCGTCCTGCCTCCACCTCCTCGTGGCTCCATCGTCTACCACACCGGCCCTTTGCAAGGAAACTCCCGACGTCCCGACGCTTGGCCCACCCTCGTCTCCCAATCGCTCCATACCACCCTGCCCCTCCTTTTTAGCTGGTCCCCATCTACCGATCCTCTCCCTGCACCTTTTATATACCCTATGTGGATGTTGGTGAGGGTGAGACAGACTACCCTCTCGTCTACGCCGTCCACGAGATGAACGAACGAGTTAGTGAGTGGGAGTGAGCGAGTGGATGAATGAACGAACGAACGAATCGCTGAATGAATTGGTGAATGAACTGGGCGAATGAACGCAGGAGGAAACGAAGGAAGGAAGATAGGAAGATTGAAACCAGGAAAGGGAAGAATGTCGACTCGTACCGTCCATCCATCCACCCTCCCTCATCCGTTTTAGTCGGTTCGTCCATCCATAGAGGCAGAACACAACGTACGAGCTCACAGCGTGCCGTAGTGGCACTCCCTTTCATTCTAGAATACCGACGCTATTGTGTTTGGCTAAAGTAGAGGCATTCGACGTTTGTAAAGCACCCATTTGACGTGTCCTACTCTCCCGCTCAGACCTTCGCAATGGACCCTTCCCATGATTCTCCGATACTCTTCCACAGTCCTAATCGAACAGCCGCATTTTGCCCATTTCAAATTAAAAGACTCAATTGGCCTGGACCCAGCCTTATTACCCTGTACGTATTTCCAAATCTTACAATGTCATAGAGCCTCTTTTAAAAACGTCGAATGGTGACCGTAATTTGACATTTCTTAATGATAACCCTCGTCAGCGGTGAACATATACATATATATACCCATAAACGATGCAAAAATGGCTGAAGTCCTTTCATCTTTTTTTTTGGGGTCTCTATTCATATGTAGCTCTTAATAATTTTAAGTCTAATCAATGCAGGGAACTAGAAAGAAAAACCTTCCCATTCACATCCTGTATTTCATATATTCCAATTAGCATAGTAGAATGTCTCCTGTCGTTGTCTGCCATTGTCTTTGCTGAATGGTCTGAACGCGAGTCTATACGTATACGAATGAAGTGTAATTAACTCTGGTTCATTCGCAGACGCATGTTCGTCACGATCGACGCCGAAGCCGCGACCACCGACGACAACACCAAGACCGAATATCACATTCCACATGTACACGTGTCCGCCGGACTACGCAGAGTGGTATTGCCTAAACGGGGCCACGTGCTTCACCGTCAAAATCGTCGACTCCCTCCTTTACAACTGCTTGTAAGTATGACGCACTCGCCCTGTTTTTCTCGCAACAGCAAATATTCCTCCTAGCACTTGACACCTCGGTCCTGCTGGCGCATGGCTCCACTGCCAATTCCGGTGCAGACGTTGCTGCCTTTTCACGATATTCAAGGAATAGAAGTTTGCCGCAATTTTCAATATCGCCTACGTACGTCGATGTTACTCGGCACGAAATCAATAATTCAATAAACTTCAGGATCTACGGATGACCTTTTGCGGTGGCGCTTTTCGATTTATGATTCACTTATATCAATTTGTAGTTTTCTGAAGTCACTCTCAGTCGGATTAGTTCGCGTCTGGCGTCTGATAGAACAATGCTCAAGTTACGACGGTACCACGACGACACGTAGACAGTCTACGGTGCGTGACTTGCAATGGCGTAGAATTTTATTTCTATAGGTTTACTGTACATCCACTATGTCAAGCGTTTTGGGATAATTCGAAAGGGCTTTAAAAATATATGCAACGCGAATATACTTTTACGAAATAACCTAAAAATTTTGTCACGGTACCTGAACTCCTGGTTATATTTAAATATTGGGACTTTTCACAAGAAAGATAAACAAACGTTGTCGCGAAACGAGCTTATTTTGTCCCTGTCGAAAAGCAAAAGATAAATTCGAGGCGCAGCGATCTGTTCTCGGCTCAAGGAAAAACTTCTGTCCCGATCTAACCTGATAGACTGCGGTGAACAAAGCAAACACCGTGGGAAAATGGAAGCCGCAACGAGAACCTCTTGCCCATTGCTCCGTTCGTTGGATTCGTGAAGTTTTGCGTCTCCTGAAGGTCCTTACAAGTAGATTACCTGTAATTGATGATTCCTCGAGCTAATCTTGAGAAATATTTCAAATCCACTGTTAGACGCGCTAGACAAAACACTTCGTGCGCCGCGTACAAGAATACAGAGGGCGAGGTATACGCTGCGGCAAGAAAGAGTGCGACTAATTTTTGGAATCTTTCGAATTCCTGGTATTAAAAAAAAAAAAGAAGAAGGAAAATAAAAGCCTTCAGCTTCCCTAAGCGTGTGGTAAATCGTCGCGCCGTTGGTAGTCTCTCTGGTCCCTACTCTGGCTGGTGGTCGTACGGTCGGTTCTTCACTGGAATAATTATCATTGTGCACCCGCGTTGGATATATAGACGAGGGCGAGTTTTCAGAGAGACAACATTGTGCGCTAATCCTCGGGTTTGCCAAGAGAACACGTTCGCCGAAATTCCAGTAGAGGTCTAAGGGATGACGATCAACCCCCTCCCTCCATCTCCCAAGCCACACACACTCCTGCTCCGTCCTCTCCCTCCCTTTACTTGGCTCGATCACAGGAGAAAAAGTGTAAAATGCCGACAATCGCCACGGGTGATCCTTCGGCTCGTTCCACTTTTATCTTCGGTTTTGCTCTCTTTCTGAGAAAATTCTGACGATACGCTTCCCACGGCATTCTACCGGACGGTGCGGTCTCTCTACGTATTCTCTTCGTTTACCCTCGACTCCATTCGGTTGCACTCGGTCATTTTCGGCTTGACTCGACTGTTCTCGGCTTTACTCGGGTCTTCTTGCCCACAGCCCGGGAAGATTAAGACGGGCAGCCGATACCGATCGTGAAATCTAAAGGAGTAATATCGTGTGTAAAATCGTGACGATAATTAGGAAATCTTAATAAATTATTAAAGTAATTTTATGCCAGTAAGTTTACGCAAGATTACATCGACACATATTTCCCGGTTCATTGCTGGACCGTATCCTCGTAACGAGACTCGATTCTGCATCTTGGATCTCACTAATTGTATTAGGAGACTAATTAATTTGTTTATGGAGGACGTTGAGCGTAACAAAATTTAGTGCACGCAAACGTCTCTGAAGGTTTGATGACGATGTTTTACTCTTCTTTGACTATCTCAAGTTTTTTTTTTTTTTTTTTTATAATACCAACAAGTAATGATTACAGTACATACCCTGAACCTATGTTACACTTGCTTCTACAGTGCAAACATTGTTATCAGTTTAGTCAGTGATATCAGTAATTCTACACCTTGCTTTTTTACTTGCAGATGTGCCAATGGTTACATAGGGCAGAGGTGCGAATTCAAGGATTTGGATGGTTCCTATTTACGTAAGTATCCACTGAGCTCCTAAATTATTCGCTATAACTTCGCGTTGTTATGCGTTATCAAAAAATGTAATGTACCGCTAGTACGTTGATCTCTTAACGATATATTAATTATATTCTACAATCATACGTATACTAATATTACGCAATATGTATATATTTGAATATATTTCTCGGAGACAATGTACTATATATTTATTATTTTTTTTATATAGCTTCGCGACAACGAGTAATGTTGGAAACTGCCAGTATTGCCGGTGGCGCCACGATAGCAGTATTCCTGGTGGTCATAATTTGCATAGCCGCGTATATCCATTGTAAACGCAAACAGAAAGAATTGCGTACAAGGTAATTATCAGATTTTCCCAGAATAGACCAGTAATTTAAACCATTTTGTCTTATATTGTAAATTTAATCCTTTTTTTTTTTTTAAATATACAGTAATTGCGGTGTCGACACTGTGGACGGACCTGGCCGAGATCCAGAGCTGAGGCCGTTCAGTAATCGAAACCGTTCGCTTATGATCTTCATGGCTAAGAATCCAAATGCATCGGTAAGAAATCTGCAGTCTCGACTGTCGAGTATTCGCGCTCGATAAGCATATCGCATACGTTCGGACTCTTGTCAGGAATCATAGAAGTTCAATTGTTTTTCAGCAGACGCTCAATTCCTCGATAGAACAAACGCGAATGCCAGAATGGGTTTATCCGCAGCCAGAGACAACGAGGATGACGCCTAACGACGAGAGTAAACGTTCGTCCCAGTAAGTTCGAGCCCTGGACGGGAGCGAAATTCAAAAGAAAATACATCGCTAAGCAGCGACATCAAGCACCTTATGTCGACACTGACCTTTCACGATGGTTGTGCCGATAGATATCTGCTACACGTAGGTAGTAATAGCAGCTAATGCGAAAATGGAGGCTCGAGGCCTTATCTTCGAACGTATCGACGTCGTCGTTTCTTCTACGTCCACGACAAGCGAACGTTCAAAATTTTCGAGAAAAAGTGCGTACGGACTTTCCTATGTATTCACAGTTTCTTTCTTTGTCACTGACTAGGACACTATCCTTTGTTTAGATACGCGATCCTTCGATACCCCCCGAGCCTGCGGGCTTACGAGCGCGTGCGTTCTGGCTAAGGTAACGCGTAAGAAGTGAATAAGCGATAAGAGAATTTAAAGACGATTAAATAAAGTGAAAAGTGGATATAATTTATTACGATTCCGTATCGATAATTATCGTGGATCGAATTGGTCTCAAAGCTGAGAATCTTATATTGAGTTTCTCTTCTACGACTTGATTATCCTATCCTTGTTAATCATAATGGCGGTAAACTTAGCGGTACACTCCGAAGGTCACGAAAGATATATATATATATATATATATATTTTCAAGAGCAATCATATCGAAATAATCGTTTTTTCTTTTTCTTTTCTTTTTTCTAATTAAATCACCTCGTCTACGACGTGATTCTCCTCGTTAATCGTATTAGCGATACACTCAGAAGGTCACGAAGATGCAAAGATACAAATTTTCAAGAACAATCTTTTTGAGGTAATCATTTTTTTTTTTTTAATTCAAATCACTTTTTCTTCTCGCTTGTCAGTTAACGCGAGGCTTGGCCAGTTAGCTCCAGTATTATTTCTCTCAGCCGTTCGCTGCGTGTTTCATTGTTCGACCTGTTCCTGTTCATCGGACGCTGTCCTCTTGTTGCCTGCCGAACAGTCAATTGAGATTAGTTTGAGAAAGACGGATGCACACGACAAACTTAGGATTTAACGATCGACAATGTCAATTTGCGTCCAATGTTTCTTTACGCCTCTATGGAAGCACCGAAACATCGGGGACACAGTCGATCGTTCGGACGTGATCGTGTTCGCGGGATCGACTAATCTCGAGTACCGAACTGTCCCGAGAGTTTTGTCAACCGGCGTCCCGTAAAGAAAAATGACTCACTGGCTGTTTTGCTTGTCCATCTAGTTGGCTGGCTTGGCTGGCTGGCTGGCTGGTTGGCTTGGATGACTGGCTGGCTGGCATCGCGAATGTCACGTTTCTGTTGCCACTTCTGCTACTAACCCTGATGCTTTACTTAAAAGAGTTCACAGTAGGGTGTGCCGTTTTCACAATTTGGTCAGCTGATTTAAAATTTAAGCTCGAGAACGATCGTCGGATGACCAGGGACATTTCGAATCATGAAACGTTTTATAAGGTGTTTGAACGAGTTCTTTAGCGGACTCTGTTTTCCTTTGTGTAAATAGTAAGAAGAGAGCAAATAAAAGAGACAAAAAAGAGTTGTTCGGGGCTACCGAAAGCCACACGGACGTTATGACGTAATGACGTCGCGACGTCCTTGCTAATCAAGACACGAATTGCCGAGTTTAATCGGAATCCGATCGTTCATTCGTATCCGTGAAAATGGATTATTAAGTAGAACAAGAAAATGGTATCCAATGATGATTTGTATATTTGTAGATACTCGAAGCATTACTATTCTTCCATATAAGTCCCATCCTTTCCTGATTTTTTCTCCTTATCTCCAATCAATCCGTTCTCTGACCTCTATTATTCCTGTTTTCGTCACTAATCTATTGACCTTTTCCTACCTCACCCTGCTTCTTTTAGATTATCACGTAATTATCAATTCGTAACGTAGCTCGTAATCGATCGGTAAATGATTTTTCCCCAGTATTTAATTAGCTGTATTATTAAGAGCTAACAGAGAGAGAGAGAGAGAGAGAGTGAGAGTACGTGTGTGTGAGAGTGAGAGAGAGAGAGAGAAAGCGCAAGCGGATACGATGCATAAGTAACGGGTCCAAGGACGCTCATAAAAACAAAAAAAGGAACGAATCGTTATTTACTAAGGTTTATAAATAGTCGTAGCTAACAAAAATATTGTATTTCTTATTTAATTTCCCATCATACTTTATATTGTACTTGGTTCCTAATTTATTATTGGTTATTATTAATAATTATTATTATTCAATTATTAATTATTATTATTAATTAATTAATTATTCTGAAAATCCCTGCATAATAAGGACACTATATAGTGTGCGATGGGCATGTGTATTACATGAATGAGATATATTGCGATTGTGTGCGTGCTCACGTGTATTTATGCCTTTATACGTTATATACATTGCGTTGGTACGCACACAATCTCAATCGTGCGCTTGTGTTGTTGGATGATTGACTGTGTGCGTACGAATTGGCTGATTGAACAAAGAAGGAGAGTATGTACCTATTGTATGTTTCATGATGAGTGTTTGTGTGTGTGTGTGTGCGTGTGCGTGTGCGCGCGCGTATGTGTGACCTGCAGAGCCAGAGTTTGAACTTTGTTTTCTACTCTGAAACACTTTCCGTAAACTCGTCCAATAACGACGTTCGACAGTAAGAAACGAAGGTAACCCTTACACAATTATTTCGTAACCGTCACTGAAGATCATAGCACCTATGATGAATTTAAATAATAGTAGTGACCAATTTACGTAGGCAAGTGGTGGCATTTTAGTACATCAGACAGCGCCGTACGTATTCGCGAGAACGGAGCAAGGGAGAATGGAAGGAAATGAAAAGCGGTGGATTAGAACAAGACGAATTCTCTATTTGCCTTCTTGGACTTGAAGAGGGACGCCGGTTCACGTCTTAACAATGACTGAGACATTCATGCAGGATTTTAATATGGAAACACGACTGTTGCCAGGACAGGCACCAGGGCGGCCCTAGATCCGTTCACCGCCCGAGAAGTCATGCACGATTGTGTCAAATTGCGTCAACGTGAAAATGCGCCTTCTTCGAAATATAAAATGACCTTTCTTGTATCTCTTGGCCTACGACCTCTACGTCGACGGATGGTTGGTACCACGCTCGACATACCAAATCCGTACTTGCGGTGCTTTGTCCGTTGTAAATGTACCAAAGACACAACATCATTTAACTGATAAATAAATAGTAATTAAAAGAAAAGTAAATCCAAAGGAAGTTGCTAAATATTGTCTAGCTAGGAGTATCACCGATTGGCAATGTTGCATCGAAACATTGTTAATTATTTTTGTAAAGAAAACTATGTACATGTATTATTAACTAGTGTGCTCTGCGTATGGAAGCTTATGAATATGTTGATTATTATTATTATTATTATTATTATTATTATTATTATTATATTATATTAAAAGAAACAAAAATCTGTAATCTTGTTTCTGCTGAAAATGTTTAATAGCATAAACATTGCCATCTTATTTACTTATCGTACACTGACCCTATTATATCATTACTTTGCTGGTTTCACAGCAGGTAATTACTGTTTAACGTTCGTTATAAAACGCTAACGAATGTTATCCTGAACGCAGGCTGATGATCTTGGCCATGCAATAGACCGAAACCGTGGTGAATATTCATTTAGCTGAGTCGACTGATGCCGCCTTTCATATCTTATTATCATCAGAATCTACCGGTATATTGCTTGGAAATTTGAACATAAAGATTTACATCTTTATCCATTTCCAAAAACTGTCATGCACCACTGTTCACATATTACATTGAGATGATGTTGATGTATAATTGTTGAATCGGAGATTTAATTATTTCGAACTTTACGATATTGAACTAAAAGTATAGCTTAAATTCTTTACAAGAATTGAATGGGAACTGCTGTAACGAAGATTTGAATACGTGTAAAAGCAATAAGAGAGAGAAGTAAGAAAGAAAAAATTCGCATTTATTTAAGTTTCAGTTTTGAGAAAAGATTTGAAAGAAAATTTGGAAAAACTAAGTTACGTTGTACATAGTAGATATCACAAGATGGGTTACATTATTATTATACAGGTGAGTAATGAGTTCACTGTATCATCTTTCCAATAGCTGCGCTATGACCTTTTATGAACCTTGCCCACCACTGTACCGGATGAATAGAGTAAAATATCTGTAGCTCCTCCACAGTTCTTGGTCGCAATGGTTTACTTGGCTTCCATTTCAGCACTGAAGTGGCCACTTCAGTAAACTTGTGACGCGCCAAACTCAACAAAGCTGACACAATGCCCTCCTCTTGTTCGTGAGTTACTGCGAATCGAAAATTCGATTAATTTTATATTGAGGCAAAAACCACTTTCTATTGAAGAATCATACCTTTGCCAGAATCAATGAGGTCACATAATTGTTCCACGATGCCACCTACAGTGCCGTCGTCGTTTATCGGGAAAGATCGCATTATCTTTCCTGAGAAAGAAAACAACAATTTGAATCTTAGATCTAATGATAATTGACATCTTTGAGAACTCACCAAGTAAATAAAAGGCTTCATAACTCGATGGATGATTATTGTTGACAATCATCTGCAGAAGACCACCGCGAACTATGTGCTTATGGGCCCAAGTAGTACCTTCTCTCTTGGATAGAAGTATTATAGCTGTATTCAAACCACTGTGTCTTGTTTCTGAAAAATGCTCCAAGAAATGAGTTTCCAAGTTTTTATGCAGAAGAGACAAGAGACGGTGTACATACCTTGCAGAGCAGTTAAGAACTGTGTTGCCAAGTCAGTAGACAGATAGCCAGCCTTTGGACACTTATAATAAGTTGTGAATAAATGCTTAGTTGACACGAGTCTTGGAAACTTTCCAGTGGCTTGTTGTGATAATACCAGGTGCGCTATGCATTTTGGTAAAATATCTGAAATCAATGATATTCTTTAAGAACATTTAAAAAATACATATATAGAACAAAACTTGCAAGTTCACTTTACAAACTATGTGGAATACTCATGTTAATTTACCTTGATGTTCAACACATATTGGAAATACTTCGGGCCAACAGGTGAGCGCAACATAAATTATTGGTATTGCTTTTAGACGTAAACAATAAAGGGCGTCACAGCATAAAATTCGGACTTTCTCTCGATCTTTGGCGATACGTGATAATACTGTGTATACACGGACCAACGTTTCTATTATGTTGATCTATATAATGAAATCGAAAATTTTAGCGGAAAATAAGAGCGGTTAATTATTTAAATAAAAGATAATGACACATTCGAACCTCTGGAGCATGACCCAGCCTGAAGATTTTGTATTCAATACCGGTTTGAATCATGTTGAAAATTGAAGGATCTATACGTTTTAAACTGACCAGCAACGTTACTATTTTTTGTTGTACTTTTGTCATAAGAGGAGCCGGAGGTGTGTACGTTCTGTCCAACACCTCATTATCTTTGGCTGTTTCGCAGAGAAAATTTACAACGCATCTGAAAAAAAAAAGAGTAGTGATATTCGTACAAGAGCAAAAAATAGTTTTGTTTGTAGCATAATACTAACTTTGCTACAGAACGTGATCGGTAGGATTGAGAAAGTTTTTCAAACACTGCACGAACTGAAACGTTCATTGAATCATCACACTTGGCAAGTGCATTCAATTGTGTAGTAACAAACATTTCTGAAACCAAACAACAAATTACATAATAACTTTCTAAGCATTAAGTTTAAGCATTCATAATCGAAAACTGTTTAATTTAGTTTCTACATGTATAAATAACAATCATACCATAAGCTTCGCGTTTCGTTGTTCGCCTCTTCTTCTGGGTTATTTCTTTTTCTTTTTGTTCCAATTGCATTTCAAGATGCTTACTAAGCAAAGCAACTGGACTATCTTTATGCACACCAGATATACAATTCAGACAGGCAATCGTTTTTAAAGATTCTTTACAGAATTCTAATTGTTTCTTCTTTTTGTTAACATTGACTACTTCAGAATTTGTTGCGGAAGCCTCTATTGGTTTTTCAAATTCTTCTACGATCATGTCTTTCTCTTCAGCCATCTCAAGATCAGATATCTTCGATGGGTCTTTATCAGTTTCTTGATTACCTCGACTGTGAGATGTTGCTTGACGTTTACAAGCAGGTGGTGGTTCATCATCAAATGAGTCATCTCCAAACAAAGCAGCATTCCTTAAGCTAGCTTTTCTTGGAGAAATTATTCGTTTTCGTTTTCTCAAAGCTGCTAATGTAGGTTCGGACAGGTTAACACTGATTTCATGATGTTGGTTAATTAAGTTATCATTACGCTTCTCAATAGATGCCATATTCCTAAGCGACTTATCAGTTGGTGACTGATCAATCTCGTTATGAGATGACAAGTCACTTTCAGTTATTGATGAATCGCTATCATTTGTACCTAATGTATGCATTACATCTACTACTGGTGACGTACTATCATAATATACTTCTGACTGATTGCAGTTCTGCAAATTTGTTTCAACAGAATATACGACATTCGTTTGTCTGCTAGTTATAGTTTCAGATTCTGATAACCTTTCACGATTTTCAGATAATTCTATTTTACCTTGTATATCTTCTAGCTTAGGGGATGCATCAGGAGCTTCACCAGTTTTGGTCGAAGTTTGTGATACCATTTTTGAACTATTAGAATCAACGTCTTGCATTGTTCTTGTAATATTAGAGTCAGTGTTTTCTGGTATCTTCGTATCGCTATAAATATCCGTTATAGTAACAGGAGATAAGCGAGTAATGGATGCGAAGCTTTTGACCGTCATATTTGACGGTGATTTTGGAAAATTAATGTCAGACGGATTCGTTTCTTGAGCATTCAGCAAAATTTTCTTCGACTGATTTCTTTCAGCAGGAAGTGCAGAACTATCCTGACATTCTAATTGACAAGATGAAACAGTATTTTTTATACTGTCATTATTAGGATTAATTGTTAGTTCATCAAACATATACGGTGTAGATCTACCAGTAGGAGATTCGTTCAAATCAGAATTGCACTCAGACATTTTCGCATCTTCATTGACATTTTCATCCTCTATACTTAATATTTTTGGCATGGATTCGTATGTCAAATTATCTTGTAACATTTCTTGTAAGTTTGTTTGATGTGATAACACTTTACTGGTATTATTCACGTCTAAACCATTTTCATTTTTTAATGAGACCTCCTCTATATTGTTTTCTGTCGCAGTTTGTTTCTCGGAATCTTCCAAATTTTTTAAAATGACTTCGGTATTTCCAGACGGATATGATGTGACAGATTCGTTATCAATTTCTTGACTTTCCGGTAAAAATACTTTCTGTCTCTTAGTATACGTATCAGTTACAACGTCTGAAGATAAGTCATTATTATTAGTCAAAACTGAATTACACTTTACCAAATTAGAGATGTATAAATTAGTCTGCACTTTCGACGCATCATTTTGACACCTTATTGCCTCAGTTTCTAATGAATCCCGACTATTAGGTTTTGCCTTTTCTATCATTACCAATTCATCATCAATATCCTTATCAGACTTTCTCAAAACATTATCAGATAATAACGGCGTCCATGCGGTCTGAGACTTTTTGATAAACGATCTTTGATTTGACATGGAAGACATGCTGGTATCAGACTCTTCGTCTTCATTTTTCGGTGTTACAGACTCTACTATCCATTTGCGTGAAGCTTTTATTGCCTTTCGTCTTTTTTTTGGTACTACTTTAGCAACACATTGCAGTTTGCCCTGTTTTTTCTTTTGACCACGAATTTGTGTTTGAGATTCAGACGCTTGTTGCTCCCCGAATTCTAATATTCTTTTCCAAAATTGAGAGAAAACATCTTGCTGAGGGAAACCCGGAAATGAATTAGGTGGATAATATGCAGGATGATGATGACTACAGCAGTCGGTTGGCGTTCGTGCACTTTTTTTAGCGTGTCTTTTCATTTGACGCTCTAAAGATTCTATTTTCTTTTGTAAAATCTCTATAACTGAAGTTGAATCGTTCTGTTTTTCGATTTTGGGACTAAATTGTGACTGAGAAGTTTCTGGGCTTGTAATTTTACGTTTAACTGCCATTGGCGTTAAAGTACATTGAGCACTTTGCTTATTTGTTTCTGAAAAAGAAATATGTTTTATTATCATTCAGCAAACATGGACACTTTTTTCTGATTATACTTACCAGAGATCTGTGAGAGTGAAGCCACTTTTGTAATTAGTGGCGGGCATTTAGTCATTATGTTGCATATTTTATTATACGGTGGGGAATCGAATATCTTTTCACAATCGTCACAAAACAGAGCATATGGATTATTTTTGTTTCCACTAAATTCGTTTGTTTGTATGCACTTCTCCATTGTATTAACGTGTTTAGTTGGTTCTACAGGAGTTGTATTTACTGCCATATCTCGCATTGTTTTAGTTACTGAAGAGTAAACAATAATCAGGACATCACAGGATACAAAGATTATAATTGTAATGCGATAATTTAACTGATATTGAATATAAGAACTATAAGATTCTGTTAAGTTTACCTGCAGATGGTGGTACCACTAATGATGGTGGTGATTGTATTTTCATTTTCTTCTTTGTCTCTTCTCCCTGAGATATTTTTTTCTCTATTTTCTTCAGTTCTGTTTCATGCGATTTCTTGATGGCCTTTATTTCTTGTTCCAAACCTTTTACTTTAACTAAACATACATAAATAAATTATACAACTCTTTGCAATCATATTAGGTAAAATGAAAATGATTTTATGCTCTTACCTTGTAATGCAGACTTTTCTAATTCAATTTCCATTATCTTCTCGGAATGTTTTTCTTCCATATCTGTCATTTTGCATACAAGTTGTTGTGAATATTGTTGATCACCAGCAACTCTTGTTTCATAGGAAGATATTGTATTTGTTAAGTTTTCAATATTCTTCTTAAACTCTGTATTTTGCTAATTAGAAAAAAAAATGTAATAACAAAAAACAAACAGGTAAACATACTGACAAGTACCATTTGCAATAAGTAAATATAACTTGATTTGTATAAAACTTACAAGCTCCAATTTTATAACTTTGGCTAATGAATGATTGTAATTGCGTTTTATTTTGCTTGCTTCTTCTTTTATTGTATCCAACTCTGTCTTTAAGCGTTCACATTCTTTCAACTTATCATTGTATTGCTGTATTAAATCACTAAAAAAAATAACAATTTTATATCATTATATCCTATTAATAGTATCCTACTAGTAACAAATGATTCACAGACTATAGTACTATTATGAATGATAATGTTACTTTGTTTACATGTACCTTGTAAGTTCTTGTGAATTACTACACACTATTATGTATCTAATTTACTAAATCCACTATTATTAATTATTGTTAAATATATTCCAACATTTCCTACAATGGCACATTGCGTTCTGCGAAGGTTTATATGCTCGAACAAATAGTATCGTTATGAATAAAAATTCAACATAATTTTTCTGTTATACACAAATTTTATTTAAAATATCTGAACTTACTGTGATCTGCACATTTTCTTTTTTAGCAGCAAGAAGGACTCCTTAAGCTTTTCCATTTTCTGTTGTTCATTCTAAAATTAATAAAGTTAGATATATCCTTCAGATCATTCTTAAATTAAATCCGAATATTGCGCATTACATATAAACAAAATCACATTAGCATGATCTAACCTCTTCATTATTCTTCAAACACGTATTTCTTTCAAAGTTAACAATATTTGTAACCGCACTTAGATCCATGATTTCGTATAAGTACAGGTCTGGGCCAGTCCGGCCTCTGGGCACTCGGTGAAAATGAACGCAGAAATGATTAGGGAGGTCCACAACGCTACGTTTTTAGGCGATACCAAAAGCATGGCGCTAAATCGTAGCGGCTAGTCCGAGAGTAGAAACTTGTGATGATCACCTCAATCGATAATGCGTATCCCGTCATAGCCGAGTTCAACGTGATCACGAATGTATATCTTGGCGGGCAGAGGTTCTCCGCCACTCACCGTTGGTTCCGAAAGCAACACTTACAAGAAGGATGGTCAACAGATATTGCCTAAATATTTTTTTTCTTTGCAATCTTAAATTCGAGCTTACACTGTGCGCTCGATATAAGTTTTACTATGACAGAAGCCAGTACCTCATGCCTGCCTGGACTGAAGCGTATGATGCCATCAATATCTTTAATAGATATTTTACTGATTTTGCGTAGCAGAACTATTCCTAAAACCTGTCAGGAACCATAGAACTCCTCGAGAACTACTGAAAAAGCCTATTGTTTAAACATTTTTGAGAAATTACAGTGCCGCTTCAAGTTTTGGAAAAGTACGTATTTTAACGATGTTACGTAGCAGAACTATTGTTGTTGTATTAGACAGAAAAAATAACCAGAAATAAAGCTGTGACGTCCTGAGCGTCGTTAATATCGTTTTC